>JAJOZX010001539.1:55000-355000 GCA_023014485.1 Bathynomus jamesi | reverse complement strand
ATAAAGTGGTCGGTTTATACAATACTTAATTTATAAAGTGGTTGGTTTATACAATACTTAATTTATAAAGTGGTTGGTTTATACAATACTTAATTTATAAAGTGGTTGGTTTATACAATACTTAATTTATAAAGTGGTTGGTTTATACAATACTTAATTTATAAGTGGTTGGTTATACAATACTTAATTTATAAAGTGGTTGGTTTATACAATACTTAATTTATAAACTGGTTGGTTTATACAATACTTAATTTATAAAGTGGTTGGTTTATACAATACTTAATTTATAAACTGGTTGGTTTATACAATACTTAATTTATAAACTGGTTGGTTTATACAATACTTAATTTATAAAGTGGTTGATTATACAATATTTAATTTTACAGAAGCAGTCAAATCTTTAAGGGACGGACGGAGTTGTTTAATATATAGCTTCCAGTATCCTTAATTAATAGAATGATTACCTATAGCTGAGAATTCTGGATTAGACATAGGTCGACGAGTCCTATGAAGGACACCCCTTTGCTTATCAACCCCTTTGCTTCAATTGTAGGCACGTTTGACCTACGTAGTGAGCATTGCAACTCGCACACAAAAACGAGTGAAAAACAGAGGATCTCAAAGAAACGGGAGTCTCTCTTTATGGTTAAAAAATGTGAAAAGGCTTCCATTATTCAAACTAAGAAAAACAAATTAACAATGAGGAAAAGATCTATTAAGTAAAGACTAATTTAGAAGAACCCAACTTAACATAAACCTTAAGATTAGGGACTGTATTTGTCAATTGCTTTGCTTGATAGACTACATTCAGAAAGTCATGAATACAATTTTAGGAGTCAAATTCGAGGGATAAAGATTAAAAAGGAAAAAAATATTTAATATATTTAATATATTTATTATTTATTATTATTAATATTATTTATTATTATTAATATTATTAATATTAGTAATAATTAAGAAAATATTTAATATATTTAATTGTTAATAGGTCTAAGGTGGAGTGAAAAGCTTGACCTTCGACAGAATGAACAATTCGGGCGGAAGCTAACCAAAGGTTATATAAATTAATTATAATATATATGCAATGCATATACCCTACCCGTAGCCACGTTGAGGCAGACGAGGCGTCTGACTTAACGGATATTTTGGATCAATGAGGAAATTGAATTTCAAAGGAAATCTGAGGAAATTGACAGAAATAGGATTTTACCTGTCTCGTACAAATTATATTATTAATTATTATTAATTTAATAATTAATAATTATAATCATAATTAATAAAATTATATATAAAATAATTAATAATTTATTATTATTATTAATTATTAAGTACAAAAATTCGATAATGAATCAAATTTAAAACCATATAATGAGAAAAATTTTGTGACGTTATTCCTGCTTTCCTGCTATTTTCGCCTCGTCTGTTTTTAAGCTCTGGCTTCGGCCTTGTTTCCGGGAACAGTTCATCATACTTGAAAAATGTCCGTCTCACGTGATTTTAAGGAGTACCTCAAAGGAAGAATAATTTTATCGTTTGTAATCTCAGTTCGTGACTGCATAGAACGTACCTTTTTTTATGTAGAAAGGAGGGGGCTAAATATATAAAGAGATTAATGCCTTGAAAAAAAATTATACTATCTTTCGACGACGCGACGCCGCAGTCAGCTGTTTTCCCGCGTATAAAATGATTGCATCAGACAAATATATTTTCATTTGATCTTTATTACGCGTAAATTATGTTTAAAACTTTAATATAATAATTTTCGACATTATTAATACATTTCAACTGACAAGTAATAATGTTTTGGATGTATTTAAAATTTATATAAATATTTACGTCGATATTCTGGCATCTTGTTATTCGTCCGCGTTTTATTCTACTGTAAAGAATATTAGTTGATTACGCGACAAAAACGTAAAATTAATATATTTAATATGATTATTTTAAAATTTTATCGAAGTGGTTATAGTTAGCTTTTTCACGTTTTATTATAAAAGATGCGTTTTTTTAAAGTTTCTCAGCATTTTTTCTATTTTTGTTTCCTTAACTGTTAGGGCTAAAAAAATTAACATTTTTGCCTCAATAGTTTTATTAGCGCCAGAAGTTCTCTTCATGTTTTCAAAAGTGAATTAGGTATAAGCAGTGCCTTTATTAAACACGTCAATATACATAACATTTTTCTTGTTTTTGGTAGAAAAGAACTCTTATCCTTGAAAGTTATAAATATGAGTTGAAAACGATTAGGAAGTACAGTAGCTCCAAATTATTTTATAACTTCATGGTACTAAATTTAAGCATTTGAAGGGGCGTTATTTAAAGAGATTATCTAGAAATTAAGAAAATTAAAAAATCCAGAAAGATTTTTTAATTTTCTTAATTTCTAGATTTGATTTTATATGAAAGAAAGTAAGATTGTACACAATATCTCATTTCTTAATAAAAATATTTTTTGTCAACAAATTTCTTCAATGTGTACAACCTAGTACTTTTATTTATAGTCTAACATTATATATAATAAATTTTATATCCGTCGTCTTCCTGACCCACTGCCCCGGGCGTACGAACACCTACTGTAGTTACGGCACTGGCCAGTTGTTAAAAATAAGGGTGCTAACTAGATTCACCATCAGCTAATCTAAAACGAGAGTATAAATAATTAAATAAAAGCAATCAAAACAAATTCAAACAAAGTTATAAAATAAATGTTACAAACGAAGCGAAACTCACTACGTGGCACAGGAGACAAAAGGAATAGAAAAATTCACTGTTGACAAAATAGATTGGTTTATACAATACTTAATTTATAAACTGGTTGGTTTATACAATACTTAATTTATAAAGTGGTTGGTTTATACAATACTTAATTTATAAAGTGGTTGGTTTATGCAATACTTAATTTATAAAGTGGTTGGTTTATACAATACTTAATTTATAAAGTGGTTGGTTTATACAATACTTAATTTATAAAGTGGTTGGTTTATACAATACTTAATTTATAAAGTGGTTGGTTTATACAATACTTAATTTATAAACTGGTTGGTTTATACAATACTTAATTTATAAAGTGGTTGGTTTATACAATACTTAATTTATAAACTGGTTGGTTTATACAATACTTAATTTATAAACTGGTTGGTTTATACAATACTTAATTTATAAAGTGGTTGATTATACAATATTTAATTTTACAGAAGCAGTCAAATCTTTAAGGGACGGACGGAGTTGTTTAATATATAGCTTCCAGTATCCTTAATAATAGAATGATTACCTATAGCTGAGAATTCTGGATTAGACATAGGTCGACGAGTCCTATGAAGGACACCCCTTTGCTTATCAACCCCTTTGCTTCAATTGTAGGCACGTTTGACCTACGTAGTGAGCATTGCAACTCGCACACAAAAACGAGTGAAAAGCAGAGGATCTCAAAGAAACGGGAGTCTCTCTTTATGGTTAAAAAATGTGAAAAGGCTTCCATTATTCAAACTAAGAAAAACAAATTAGCAATGAGGAAAAGAACAGTGTTGCCAAATGAAAATGCTTGTTTAATGCTAGATTTTGAGGGAAAAAAATGCTAAAAAAGTGCTAAAAAATTCTAAATGCAAAATAGTAAAGCTAAATACTTACTTTAATTAATCAGGGCTAAAATTTCTGTATCCAAAGCATCTTCTCTACTAGTTTCATCACAGCCATCCCCTTTTTGGTCATATACTTTCATAGTTCCAATTAAATTTAGGGCATCTGAGGGCAATTTATAGTCTTTGCAGCATTTACCATGTCGTTTAAGACCATATTTCACAGAAAGGATTGCTTTAAGCATTGGAAGCTGCCATTCTTTTCTAAATTTTTGAGTGTATGTCTTACTACTACTACTAGCCTCTTTGCTCATTGTGAAATGGGTAAAAAAATAAAATTTTAATTGCACATTTAAGTTTGAATTCGCAATTCACGATTGAAAAATAATTTTGATGCACGCTACTATGAAACTAGGCGAGGACTGAGGACTACGTCACTACCAGGGTGACGGCCCGACGGGCTCAATTTCAAAAACGTTTTCAATCGTTTGAGAACGTGCGGCAACGTAATTTACGTGCATAGTGCAGATAAAATATAGTGGTCTAAATGGGTTGTTTTTCGACTGCGCGGATACTTTATATATTATTTATATATTATTTATGTGTTATTTTATATTTCCTTACTCCCTAATATGGTTGCATGGTATACTTAATTGAAGTACAAAAAAATGCTAAAAAATGCCAAATAATTTTAAAAAAATGCTGTTTTTCCTGCTAGATGCTAGATTTAAAATTTTGCTGCTACATCTGTCAAAAAAATGCTGAATCTAGCATTAAAAATGCTAAATTGGCAACAGTGGAAAAGATCTCTCGAGTAAAGACTAATTTAGAAGAACCCAAAAATGGCAACTTAACATAAACATTAAGATTAGGGACTGTAGGTGTCAATTGTTTTGCTTGATAGACTAAATTCAGAAAGTCATGAATACATTTATGAATCAAATTCGAGAGATAAAGATTAAAAAGAAAAAATATTTAATATATTTAATATTTATTATTATTATTTATTATCATTAATATTATTAATAATTAAAAAATTATTTAATATATTTAATTGTTAATAGGTCTAAGGTAGAGTGAAAAGCTTGACCTTCGTCAGATTGAACAATTCGGGTGGAAGCTAACCAAAGGTTATATAAATTAATTATAATATATATGCAATGCATATACCCTAACAGTTCGTCATACATGAAAAATGTCCGTCTCACGTGATTTTAAGGAGTGCCTCAAAAGAAGGAATAATTTTATCGTTTGTAATCTCTCAGTTCGTTCGTAACTGCAAAGAACGACCTTGTTTTTTTATGTAGAAAGGAGGGGGCTAAGGGCGAGCGCCCACAAAAGTGACCCCTCCACAGAAGACGGAACATATAAACATTATAATTGTATTTATTATTTTTTATGGTTTGATAAATATATAAAGAGATTAATGTCTTGAAAAAAAATTATATTATATTCCGACGCGACGCCGCAGTCAGCTGTTTTCCCGCCTATAAAATGATTGCCTCAGACAAATAATATTTTCATTTGATCTTTATTACGCGTAAATTATGATTAAAACTTTAATATAATAATTTTGACATTATTAATACATTTCAATTGACAAGTAATAATGTTTTGGATGAAATATTTACGTCGATATTCTGGCATCTTGTTATTCGTCCGCGTTTTATTCTACTGTAAAGAATATTAGTTGCTTAAGCGACCAAAACATAAAATTAATATATTTAATACGATTATTTTAAAATTTTATCGGAGTGGTTATAGTTAACCTTTTCACGTTTTATTATAAAAGATGCGTTTTTTTAAAGTTTCTCAGCATTTTTTTCTATTTTTGTTTCCTTAATTGTTAGGGCTAAACAAATTAACATTTTTGCCCCAATAGTTTTATTAGCGCCAGAAGTTCTCTTCATGTTTTCAAAAGTGAATTAGGTATAAACAGTGCCTTTATTAAACACGTCAGTATACATAACATTTTTTCTCGTTTTTAGTAGAAAAGAATTCTTATCCTTGAAAGTTATAAATATGAGTTGAAAACGATTAGGAAGTAGCTCCAAATTATTTTGTAACTTTATCGTACTAAATTTAAGCATTTGAAGGGGCGTTTTCTGGATTTTTTAATTTTCTTAATTTCTAGATTTGATTTTATATGAAAGAAAGTAAGATTGTGCACAATATCTCATTTCTTAATAAAAATATTTTTTGTCAACAAATTTCTTCAATGTGTACAACCTAGTACTTTTATTTATAGCCTAACATTATATATAATAAATTTTATATCCTTCGTCTTCCTGACCCATTGCCCCGGGCGTACGAACACCTACTGTAGTTACGGCACTAGCCAGTTGTTAAAATTAAGGGTGCTAGTATCTGTAATAAAAATAATTATAGGCCACGGGTGGCCAGACTTTACTGAGATGAGATCTACTTTTTCCAAAGTTCTCCCTATACGATCCACCAGCCCAGTTAATATATATATATATATAATATATATATATATATATATATATATAGAGAGAGAGAGAGAGAGAGAGAGAGAGTTACAAGGAGTTACAAGGACAAGAGGAAGCCTCAAAGACCTTCCGGTCCACTCTGGGAGGTTTCTGTTATTAAACAAGTTTATTTTTCTTTCACCTATCCTAGCAGTAGTAGAAAACTGGATAGAAAAGTAGAAGGCTCTCTCCCCACCCTCCGCTCCTTCCCTGCCAGAGGCAGGTACGAAAAAAGGTTGAAGAAAATACCCTGACCCTGGAAAAGTAGCCAAGGAAATTTTACAGGAAAGCTCTATATTTAGCATGCTCACAGAGACACCGTGCAAGCGAACTCCTGCAGAGTTATGTTATGTTTTAGTCTTAAACTATGAGAGTATTCAGTACTTTGTCTAGCCTATTTTTAAACACATTTACACTTTGACTGGAAACAACCTCCGAGGGAAGTTGGTTCCAGATATTAACTGTTTTATAGGAAAAGAAATTCCCGCAGACAGAAGTCCTAAATGTCTTTAGTTCCAGTTTAAACCCATTATTTCGTATCGGATTGGCATTAAGTGAGAATAAGTTTCTGTAATCTACCCTGGCTATTCCATTGAGCATCTTGAAGACTTGAATAAGCTGACCCTGCAACCTCCTCGTTTCTAAGGTAAACAGATTTAGGCGCTCCAATCTCCGTTGGTAGCTTTGCATTCTCATTGAAGGGATCAATTTTGTAGCCCTTGCTTGTACTCTTTCTAACCTTTCTCTATCCTTGAGGGATGGAGACCAAAACTGCGCACAGTATTCCAGTTCAGGTCTGACTAGTGAATTATAAAGAGACATTACAGTCTCTTTGTTCCGAAACTGGAACTGTCTTTTAATATAACCTAATATTTTTAAGGCCCTCTTTTCGACTTCTGCACAGTGCTTCTACGGTTTCAGATCGTTGCTGATATAGACTCCTAAATCTTTCTCTAGATCGGTCTCAGTCAAGTTCCTTCCCAAGAGAGAGTAATCGGTCTTCGGATTTTTATAACCTATGTGCATTACCCTACATTTGTCCAAGTTGAATGGCATCTGCCAAGTAGCAGACCATTCGCCCAACCTGTCAAGATCGTTCTGAAGCGTTCTTACGCCCTCCTCAGTACCTACACTACTTCCTAATTTCGTATCGTCTGCAAATTTTGAGATTGTACTTAGAAGCCCGACGTCTATATCGTTAATATAGATGATAAAAAGTAAAGGACCCAGAACGGAGCCCTGTGGTACACCACTGGTGACGGGCGCCCACTCCGAAGCCACTCCATTTATTACCACTCTCTGCTTTCTATCTTTTAACCAATCCTCAATCCAGTTGGAAACGAGCCCGGTGATTCCTAGTCCTTTGACTTTAGCCACCAATCTCGCGTGAGGGACTTTGTCAAAGGCTTTTTGAAAGTCGAGATAAACTATATCTATTGCCCTACTTGCATCGTACAGTGTATGCATATTATGGAAAAACTCTAACAGGTTTGTCAGACAGGATCTATGTCGCCTAAATCCATGTTGAGAATAAAAAATTAGATTGTTAGATTCAAGGTGATACACAATACGTTTTTGTAATGATGGATTCCAACAGTTTGCCGACAACTGATGTTAAACCGATCGGGTGGTAATTACAAGGATTTTCCCTTCACCCTTTTTAAAGATTGGTGTTACATTTGCTAACTTCCAGTCGGTTGGAACTTTCCCTAACTCGATTGATTGTTTGAATATGGTTACTAAGTCGTTAACAATATTGTGGCTAACCTCTTTTAATACCCTTGGAAGAAATAAGTCGGGGCCAGGTGATTTGTATTTGTTCATCTTATCAATTAATTGCTGTACCTCATTTCTCGTAAAACTTATGGTTTCTACGGGATGGTCACCGTCATATGTAATCCGAGGACTTGGCACTTCTGTTGTGTTTTCCTTTGTGAAGACTGTAACGAAGAACTCGTTTAACATATTAGTTATATCTTTATCACCGAATTTCAGTACGCCATTTCTGTCTTTTAGGGGGCCTACAGAATTTTTAATTGACTTTCTGCTATTAACATGGGCAAAAAATTCTTTAGGGTTAACTTTACAGAATGAGGCAACTCTAGCTTCTTCTTCACGTTTGGCTGATCTAATTAAGGACTTAACCCTCCTACGTAGGTTTATATAGTTTTCTGAATTAGTCTGGTTGAAATGCGACTTAAGTAGTTTGTAGGCTCTATTTCTTCCCGTAATAGCACCGCTAATTTCGTTGTTAAACCATTTCGGCAACTTTGTTGACAAGGAAACTATTTTAGTGGGTATAAAAGTGTTCTGTAATATTCTAAATTGATCCCTGTATGAGCTCCAGGTGACATTAGACACACTTGAAGTTCTAATAAATGAGGATATCAAACTACTTTGGAAGCTTTCAAAATTTGCTCTCGAGAAATCTAGTCTTTTACGAGTCTTTGCGTGTGTATTAACTGGAACCCTGAGGTCAAACCTAATCAAATTATGATCACTGTTACTCAAATTTTCACCAATAGTCAGGTTAGAGACTTGGTCATCTTCGTTCGTGAATATGAGGTCTAGTTTATTATTACCGCTTGTAGGACCGTCAACCCATTGACTTAATAAGTTATCATCTGCAAATTCCAACAGTCTTGAGCCCTCAGCATCAGCTGTTTTGTTTTCCCAATTTATATTACCACAATTAAACCAAAAATCAAACTGATCTTATTATTCACTATTCTGCTTAATTGGTTATACAAGTGTCGGATATGACGTCATCCGTTAAAGGTATTCTCAGTATGTCACTTCCTCGCACCAGCAAGGAAGTTTATACCGTTTAATTAATTTAATCTGACTGCGAATTACGAAAAACAACAATTTATACCTTCAGTTTATGGCGTCCGCTCTCTCTCAGTCCGTTGAGAGAAGGGAATGCTTTTCTCCGTTGGAAGGATATAAATGACGCATCACCCTTTGTCAGTTCTTTATTTGCACAGAATATTAGAAATGAAATTCTTTACACAACACTTGATAGAGAGTTACAACAACTGATTACATTTAAATAAGTTGAGGGGTCCAGCCAAACCCGGCTGGCCCACGGGCGGAACACTCTACTCCCTCTGTCCGAAGCTGAGGCGAGCGTTAGACTGACAAAGCATCTTGCCTTCTTCAAGGGGCTCCCTTTTGTCCTGGAGAAACACCCATGGTTGCCACGTGTTACAGAAGACTATTAAACTTGCAAAATCTTACTCTAATAATGATATTAACGAGAGAATTGGTATAATTGGATATTAGCAAAAGAAGTTATACAATTGTAGTTTTACACTTAACTCTTTTATGTGATTTATAATAATTGAAAAGAACATTTACAATTTGGGAATCTCTGTTTAAGATTAGACGTGGCAACATTGTTTCCGTTAGGCTTATCGAAAAGGTGCAGAGAAAGTATCACCTTTGAAAGTATCACCTTTTCGTAACACTTTCTAGGGTTCTGGCTTCAGTTAATCTAAAACTGTAACACATTATGAATATGCCTTTACTTTTTCCATGTTTCCTGTACAGTGTTAATGCTCTGGTATAAAACCTTTGCACTATCTTCTCATGTTGCTTCATGTGTGATTTCTTTGTAGCATTACTTTTCCGTTCATTTATTTCATCTGAGGCAAATTAATCAGTTTGCAATAAGTTTGCAACTGTAACATGATAAGCTGTAAGAAAGATCTAAATATTCTCAACGATATGATATTTTCCTGGAATTAAGTTCTGAAAGTATTACAGCTAGTAGATCTGTGAGATATATATTAAAAGCTCAAGATCCAGAGTATGGTCCACCTATTGGTAACCAAGAGAATGAACATATACCGAACCGAAAACGGAACCACGTACCAGAATTGGGTAGGTTTACAGTTCTAGAAGCTGACGAAGAAACCAGCCGCTCTCATCTCAAATTCTTTTCGATGAGTGCTGCTCCTCTGCTACGTCCAGTTGAAAGGCTCCCTAAATGGTACTTGTAAAACAACCACTTGGGTATAGGCGGTTTCACAACTAACCTATTTTGTGCCTGTATGGATAGTAAAGCTTTAAACATTCGTTTAAAATTTCATGGTTTGCCTACCAAGTAGTAAGGTGCACATTGAGCTAATCATCGAAACAGTGGGACCAAGACTGCCCGAAAATACCATGAGGCCACAATCGCTCGAAACTTGCCCGCACGTTACAACTCGCTGCGCATTCGGTTCTCTGTCTCTCTCTGTCTGTCTGTCTGTCTGTCTGTCTGTCTGTCTCCCTCTCTCTCTCTGTCTCTCTCTCTGTCTCTCTCTCTCTTCAAGTTCATCTAGGATATTGTTATAGTGCTCTTTAAGTTGATAGGTATGATCTTTCCGATAGGAATCCGTGCTGATTTTCGTTTAATTTTTCCAGTGTCTCCAAGAAGTCATAGATTTTCTCTGTGACTATTCTTTCAAATATGTTGGTGAGGTGGGACGTCAATGACACTGGTCTATAGTTCTTTGCTTGGGATCTGTCCCCGCATTTATATATAGGGACAATGTTTGCTCTTTTCAAGATGCTCGGTATTTCCCAAGTGTCTAGGGATCTTCTCCATATCCAGTATTAAGGTGTAGCTATTTCATTTTTACAGTTTTTAATTAATAGTGCGTTCCATTTGTCCGGACCTGCAGCTGAATGTGATTTCATTTGTCCTATAGCTCTCGCTACATCATCTAGAGCAGGGGTCTCCAACCTGGGCGGTAGTGCCCACTAGTGGGCTCACATTAAAGGTAATTAAACATTTATTTCATTAATTATTTATTTTATCGATTATGTTGATTTATTCTTTTTGATCTAACGTGGGCGATAAGCTTTTTTAATTTTTAAAAAATCGTAAAAGTGGGCGGTGAACAAAAAAAAGGTTGGAGACCCCTGATCTAGAGTAAAACCAAAGTCTGTTATACATTCTCCTTGCAATTTCTCTTCGAAGAATGCATCTATGTCAGGTATTGCTTTGTCACTTTTTGGGGTACTGAAGACCAATTCATACTGGGCTCTCAATGTTTCAGATATTTCTTTTGAATCGTCTGTTAGTTCATTATTTCCTTTCCTTAAGGGCCCAATAGTAGCGCGCGTTTTTGTTTTCCTTTTCGCATAACTATAGAAGTATTTTGGATTTTCCTTTATTGCTTCTACCGCCTTTTCCTCTTCCCTCTCTGTATAGCCCTTTATCAGAGTTTGTATTTCCCTATCGATACTCCCCAGTTTTTCTTGTATTACTTTCCTGGCATTGTTGTCTCCGCAATTAGCTAACTTCGTCGCTAATCTCTTTCTTTTGCGGAATATTCTTCTCTTTTGTCTCTCTCGCCAGTTCCTCTTTCCTTTTGGCTGTGCTTTCGGAGCATATTTTTCCAAAATTCTCAACATCTTTTCTTTCAAAGTTGTTAGCATTTCCTCGGTTGTTTTATTCGCTGAAACTGTTCTCCACTCTATTTGGGCCATGTGTGATCTGATTTTTCCCCAATTTATGGTCTTGGAGTTTAAGTTAAAAGCCTCAAATTTGCTTCTTCTTTCCGTATGTGTATTGTCTTTCAAAGTTATCGCCATATTTGTTGATAACTCGATTATATTGTGGTCTGAGATAATAGTTGGGGTTATTTTTATATCGGCAATCAAGTTCGTGTTATTTGTGAATACCAGATCTAGGCAGTTATTTTTCCTGGTATTTTCTGTTATCTCCTGTGTCAGCATAAACTCGTTTGTGAGAGCCATCAACATTTTTGCGTGCTCTTGGTCCTCTCTTGTGCCCGCCTTATCTTCCTGTATAAATATATCTCTACCCACCTTTTTGTATTTTATAAATGGGAAATTAAAATCGCCGCAGAGTATAATATTAGGGGATGAAGAGTTTATGGACTTTATTAGGGTTCTGATATCATCAATGGCATCCGAAACTTTTTCAGTTGGAGAGTTTGGAGGTCCATAGATGACTATCAGTACCCCGTTTAGTTTCTCTATTTTCACTACAAGGGTTTCCACGAAGCTGTTGGATTTACTTATTACCGTCTCTATCATATGCCTCTCATGTATATAAATAGCACAGCCACCTTTACGTCTCACTGTTCTATCCGCTCTTAGTAAGTTGAATCCATCGATATGCAATTCTTTCTTATCGATAGTGTTCGCAGTTATCGCAGTTTCCTTGGCAATCTTTAAGATGTGTTTCTGTAAGGCATGAGATGTCCGCCCTTGTTTCGTCCATAAAACCTTTCAGGACGAAACTTTGTTTAGAGAATTGTTCGATTTTATTCGTTGAATATTTGCCAGGACAATGTTTATGTTCTTTGTTTTGCATTGCCCCTTGTGCGTTTTAAGTTCGTTGTCCTTTTATATCGCGTGTTTTGTAGCCTTGTGGTCCTCCAAGATGGATCCGCTCCCGCCTCCCTGTTCTGGTAGCTTCTTGCCATGTAGTGTTCCGGCTAGAGGGTTCACAGCTGTGTCAGCTGTATGTGCTGTATGAGACTTAGCAGCCGTGTTGTGTCCGAGATGTTGAAAAAATTTTGTGTGCTATTTGTGTTTTGTTTGTTATTTAGATACATATTTTTTTTTCTCACATCCCTTCTATTTTCATTTGAAACTTGTCGTTTGTCCTTTGAGCTTGTCGGAAGATGATGGTAGTAGCATTTTCTCCTGTACTGGCAGATTCCATATGTTGCGTAGGACTTGCAAATGACCGGATGGTAGAATTTGCATTTTCCACCAAATTTGCAGTGCCTATTATTGTAAAAGTAGTTGCACACAGGAGGGTGTTCGTAAATACATTCTCCTCCCTTACATCTGCAAATTCCTTTCACATAGTGTTTACATATAGTTTCTTCCCCATTTTTACTTGGGACTTTGTTGTTGGTGGTTTCAGTATAATTTCTTTATTGCCTACTTGTTTTTTCGTATTGCTGCTAATGCCCTTTGTTTGAAATCTTTGGATTTGGTTTTGTACCTCTGTTTCCTCTGTTGGTGCTTCTTTTATTTCTATTATTTCTGCTTTTTCTGTTGTTTTTTCCTGTTCGTTTTTCGCAGTTTCCTCTCGTATTATCTTCGTTCCCTCTATTTTTTCTCTCTGTTCGCTATTCATAAACTCCTCTTTTGCCTTTTCCCCATAGTCTCGTTCTGCTTTAAAAACCATAAACGAGTTTATTTCGATTATGCAGCTTTTGCAGAACATAATTCCGTTCAATTGTTTAGCACCTGTTATAAGAGAGATTTCTTCGTCGCTCCATCTCAGGCATTGAAATTCAACTAAGGTCTGGCAAAGATCGCAGCGAAATGCCTTTGATTCATCTGTTTCTTTTTTACAGTATTCACAGGGTTGTATGAATTGATTTGCCATTGCCATGTTTCTAATGGTATGCAAATGATTGTGCACAGAATATTAACTCAAAATGGTAATTTATTAGGCGATGTATTTGATTTGACTTCAGAAATGAGGGAGGGAAAGTTTTTCCGTTATTCCGTGAGGTGGGGGTTGGTTGGCACGCTGTAGATTCTCACTAATTGGTGCCCTGGAGTGTACCGCGGGGTATAACTGAGGGATATTGCCTTTCGATGGGCAGTTAGATTTCCTCAGAGAGAGCACTCGGAAAAAACGTTGTATAGATAAGTTTCTTTGATTTTATTTGCTTCATTTCAACATACGCCACTATTTCACGACTTAATTAGGCATACGACTGTGTTCACTGACTATTCACTCAAAAATTGGTACTACTTAAAAAGGATTTACTGCAGGATTTTTATTGTAATATTACTTTTATTCAGACTTCAAACGAAACACGTGTAACCGTCACACTGGGCAGAAAAACTATAAGCATGGGCAATGAAGTTATTTCTTTTTTTCTACCTTTTTCCCTTAGACAAATTCTGGTCATATCAAGTCAAGACTGGTATCATAGCGTAGGGGAGAAGGCCAGGATTACCAATATATACTTTTTCATTCCCCATCCACCCCTTTCTCCCTTACAGAAT
Source organism: Bathynomus jamesi (assembly GCA_023014485.1). Classification (NCBI taxonomy): domain Eukaryota; kingdom Metazoa; phylum Arthropoda; class Malacostraca; order Isopoda; family Cirolanidae; genus Bathynomus; species Bathynomus jamesi. The sequence continues at coordinate 340,941 of JAJOZX010001539.1, read as the reverse complement.
TTTTTGTCGTAACAACTCTCATAAAGTATCAGAGCATAGGGGACTTTGAAACTAGTCTGAAAATGTGCTGCACGTCACAGCTGGATGATTAGGCCTCTCTCTCTCTCTCTCTCTTTCTCTTTTCTTTCTCTTTCTCTTTCTCTCTTTCTCTTTCTCTCTTTCTCTTTCTCTCTCTTTCTTTCAACGCAGGGGGTATAAAGGTTATGCACATTCCTTCTGGGTGTTGTAAACTTTATACTTGGGGTGTGACAGCCCTCTGGTCCCGAGTCGTGGGATTCTAGAGAAATTGGCTGCCAGTTCCTTCAGGTTCTCTCTCTCTCTCTTTCGGGAGGGCAGGTGAAGTCTGTTGTACAATTCTGTCCTGTGGGTAACTAGGACCCCATCCCATCCCTACTCTGTCCTTTCAGCTTAGGTTAAGGACGCTCTCCTCTGACTGCGAAAACAACAACAACAACTTTTCTTTTAGTATTAAGTCTTTTTTCTCTACTTTTACTATTAGGACCGTACTGCTACCTCATGCGTGGGAAGAGAGGCTTTGGAACCTCTATAAATAACACCATTTAACGCTCGTAGGTCGTGAGAGACTGGGATGGAGGGGTCCCAGGCGTAAGAGTGCGATGAATGGAGTGTGGCTAGTGCCCCGTTAAACCCATTCCTAATGCGTAATGGCCTGACCAGCCCCCTGCGACCGTTCTTTGGTAACCAATTGATGGTGCTTGGCTGTACTGCTCTTAGGTGAGAGAGCTTTACTGCCCAGCTGGCTGCCAGGCCAGTGGAAAATCTCGGGCGTAGCTGCTGGGTCTGGTGGGATATCCCTTGAACACTGGATTCTAAGAGTCTGACCGCTTGTGAGTGACTAGTAAAACTTAGTAAGGAGCTGCATCTCGCTGTCGCTCTTGGCGGGAAATCCGTGACGCCTGCGTCGCGAGTGTTTGTCAGTTGGTAGCTGCGACATGTTTGGGACTGTCCGGCCCTGGGGAGACCCTTGGTCGGTGCGGCAGCAGCAAGAGATGTAGTCTTCTGGATGGGATGAACGTCACTTGCAGATAGGCGGATGTGGCTTGCGCGAGAAGAATTCACCACCCCCTCCTTTTTTATGTACTGGTCAGAACGTTTTCGATAGTTTTCATTGCTAGAACACTATCTTATTCACCGTATTCGGAGTTAGAAAAAAATAAGTTACAATGACTGCACCGCAGAAACTGAAGGCTGAGTGCGCGAGGTGTGGAGTAAATCAATGGGTGACGAACTTCAAAGAAGCTTGCTTCGAGAAGATCAACCACTCCAGCATGTGCCGCTTTTGCGAACTCATGCAGTTGTACGAGAAGCTAGAGGAGAGGGTCCGGCGGCTCGAGTCGTCCAGATTGGCTGTTGGAGGCGTGGTGGTCATTAACGCGGCTGCGTCCTCCACCCCGGAGCTTATTGATAGGATAGCCGCCCTGGAAAGGCGGGCCAGCAGCGGACTGGACAGAACTCGAGACCGCGGAGAAAGGGTAGAGGTGCAACCGGGGGCTGGGGTGCAAAATCAGTGTCAGGAATCGCCAGCGACACACGTGGAATGCACGGAACCGCGACGTAAGGTGGAGGGAAGGGAGAGCACAAAGAAGGGGCCGATAGAGAAGGGTGGAAAGGGTCCGATAAAGAAAAAGGGTGGGAAGGGGCCTACTGATGGCCCAAAGAAACCGAAGGATGTAGCTGCTGGTCGGGGTGGGTTGGGTGGTGCAAGTGCGGCTGAGTCTACGGGTGGTGACGGGTATCGAAAGGTATCGGGCAAGACTGGGAAGACAGGACTGCTGATGCCGAAGGGAGGAGGCTAGTTGACTTTGCTGATGAGAACTTCCTGACTCAGTGGGTCAATGGGCCTACACGAGGCGAAAGCGTTCTAGATATAGTATTCAAGACCGAAGACAACCTCTTCACTGGCTTCACTGTTGACGAATTGTTGGGAGGGAGTGATCACGATCTGATTAGGTTCTGTGTCTGCCTCCCTCGAGTGAAGCGTAGTAGTTCGAGAGGCAAAAAAGCTCGATCTACGGCGGGCGGACTTTCTTGGCCTCCGGGATAGCGTAGGTGAGATGGGGTTAGAGGTGGGCGGCGATGTTGAGGGAATGTGGAGTGCATTCCGGGACCAGTTTATGGTGCTGCAGTCTGCTGCCATACCCTCAAAACCGGTCACCCCTACTTCAACGCAGCCTAAGTGGTTCAGTCGGGACATCGCTTCGGCTATCCGAAATAGGAAAGTTGCGTATGGAAGGGCGAAGGCCAATCGTTCCCATGAGAACACTGAGGCGTATGTCCGCCTGTACAGGGAAGTGAAGGCGAAGGTTAGGCTAGCCAAACGTAACGAAGAACTCTGGATGGCAAGCCTCTGCAAGGAGAACCCAAAGGAGTTCTTCAGTTATGTTAATAGTAGAAAGCCCATTAAAAGCATGATAGGCCCGTTAAAGAACCCCACCGACGCGCTGCGGACCTCCGACGCGAACATCGCTAATGCGCTGAATGAGTACTTTGCGGGAGTGTTCACCAGGGAGGACACCCGCGTCATCCCCGAGACAGGCGTCAGGCACGAAGGTGCTGGCCTGGATAGTGTTCGGTGTACCGCGACAGTCGTTGCGATAGAATAGACAAACTGAGCGCGTTTAAGGCTCGTGGGCCAGACCAGTTCCTCCCCAGAGTCTTGCGGGAAGAGTGCGACCAGGTAGCTCCCCACCTCGCTACAGACTTCAACAAATCGTTGGAGAGAGGCCAGATGCCTGGTGATTGGAGGGAAGTTAACGTGACCCCTATCTTTAAGAAAGAGGATCACGAAAGTCCAGGGAACAATCGTCCCATTAGTCTCACTTCGGTTGTAGGTAAATTATTAGAGGGGATAATAGTGGATACGATCGTTGACCATTTGGATTCCTACAAGCTGCTTGGTGACTCCCAACATGGGTTTAGACGGCATAGGTTGTGACAGATATACTTTATCTCGACTTTCAGAAAGCCTTTGATAAGGTACCTCACCGCCGGCTAATGGCCAAAGTGCGCGCGCTGAGTATCGGTGGGGAAGTAGGTAGCTGGTTTGAAAACTGGCTGAAGAATAGGAGGCAGAGGGTTGTAATTAAAGGAGCTAGCTCGCGTTGGGCCTCGGTCACTAGCGGGGTTCCTCAGGGTTCCGTTTTGGGGCCACTGTTGTTTATCATTTACATAAATGATATCGACGCTGGCATCGTCAGTAGGATCGCCAAATTCGCTGATGATACCAAGCTTGGGGCCAATGTTGGGATGCCCGAAGCGATCGAGCAACTGCGTGCGGACCTAGGTAGGATAGGAGAGTGGTCCTAAAAATGGCAAATGCGGTTTAACTTGCGTAAATGCAAGGTGATGCACATTGGCTACGCCAATCCCAAGTCGGACTACTCGATGTTGGGGAGTAATATCGAGGCCACTGATTTGGAAAAGGATTTGGGTGTGCCAATTAGCAGGGACCTTAAGTTTACCAAACAGTGCGTAGAGGTGGGAAAGAAAGCCCAGAAGTTGTTGGGTTATATCAGGAGGCAATTTCGATTTCGGAACAAAGAGATTGTGCTCTCTCTGTACAATTCTCTGGTTCGGCCGCACATGGAGTATGGTGTGCAGTTCTGGGCGCCTACCCTCAGGAAAGATATTAAGAGGTTGCAGCGAGTCCAGGCGAGGGCCACAAAGTTAATCCCTTCCGTTAAACATATGTGCTACAATTGACGCTTACGCGCCCTGAATTTGTTTTCGCTGGAAACTCGGAGGCTGCACGATCAACTCATCGAGGTTTTCAGGCTCCTACGCGGGTTCAACGATGTCGATTTTAGAAGCATGTTTAGTTTAAATGATAACCCAACTCGCAACAATGGTTGGAAGTTGGATTTGAAACGGTTTAGGACTAGTGTGTGTGTGGGAATTACTTTACGTATAAGATCTGTGACACGTGGAACAGGCTACCTTTAGAAGTTGTGAATAGTTCTTCTGTGAATCTGTTCAAAAAAAGGTTAGACCTAATCTTGCACACTATTTGAGGGTGTATGAATTTTTCCCTGGCACCCGTTGCCATTGGTACCTCCTCGATATGGGCCGCAAGGCCTTTTGAGGTACTTCTTTTCCTTGTAACTCTCTGTCTCTCTCTCTCTCTCTCTCTGTCTGTCTGTCTGTCGCTGCATCTTTAGTGTTCGATGTACCGCGACAGTCGTTGCCGATAGAATAGACAAACTGAGCGCGTTTAAGGCTCCTGGGCCAGACTAGTTTCTCCCCAGAGTGTTGCGGGAGGTGCACGACCAGGTGGCTCCCCACCTGGCTACAGTCTTCAACAAATCCTTGGAGACGAGCCAGGTACCTAGTGACCTGAGGGAAGCCAACGTGACCCCTATCTTTAAGAAAGGGGATCACGAAAGTCCAGGGAACTATCGTCCCATTAGTATCACTTCAGTTGTAGGTAAATTATTAGAGGGGATAATAGCGGATTGGATCGTTGACCATTTGGATTCCTACAAGCTGCTTGGGGACTCCCAACATGGGTTTAGACGGCATAGGTCGTGTCTCACCAACTTGCTCGAGTTTTTCCTCGTCATGTTGAGTGAGTATGATAAGAGCAGGGCGATTGATATACTTTATCTCGACTTTCAGAAAGCCTTTGTAAGGTACCTCATCGCCGGCTAATGGCCAAAGTCCGCGCGCTGGGTATCGATGGTGAAGTAGGTAGTGGATTGAAAACTGGCTGAAGAATATGTGGCAGAGGGTTGTAATTAAAGGGGTTAGTTCGGGTTGGGCGCCTCGGTCACTAGTGGGGTTCCTCAGGGTTCCGTTTTGGGGCCACTGTTGTTTATCGTTTACATAAATGATATCGACACTGGCATCGTCAGTCGGTTCGCTAAATTCGCTGATGACAACAAGCTTGGGGCCAATGTTGGGACGCCCGATGCGATCGAGCAACTGCGTGCGGACCTAGGTAGGATAGGAGAGTGGTCCGAAAAATGGCAAATGCGGTTTAACTTGGGTAAATGCAAGGTGATGCATATTGGCTACGCCAATCCCAAGTCGGCTACTCGATGTTGGAGAGTAATATCGAGGCGACTGATTTGGAAAAGGACTTGGGTGTGCTAATTAATTATCAGCGACCTTAAGTTTACGAAACAGTTCGTAGAGGTGGAACAGAAAGCCCAGAAGCTGTTAGGTTATATCAGGAGACAATTTTAGTTTCGGAACAAGGAGATTGTGCTCTCTCTATACAATTCCCTGGTTCGGCCGCACCTGGAGTATGCTGTGCAGTTCTGGTCGTCCACCCTCAGGAAAGATATTGAGAGGCTGGAGCGAGTGCAGGCGAGGGCCACAAAGTTAATCCCTTCCGTTAAACATATGGGCTGCAATCGACGCTTACGCGCCATGGACTTGTTTTCGCTGGAAACTCGGAGGCTGCGCGGTCAACTCATTGAGGTTTTCAAGCTCTTACGCGGGTTCAACGATGTCGATTTTAGAAGCATGTTTAGTTTAAATTATAACCCAACTCGCAACAATGGTTGGAAGTTAGATTTGAAACGGTTTAGGACTAGTGTGTGTGGGAATTACTTTACGTATAAGATCTGTGACACGTGGAACAGTTTACCTTCAGAAATTGTGAACAGTTCCTCTGTGGATCATTTCAAGAAAAGGTTAGACCAAATCTTGCACACTATTGAGTGTGTAGAAAATTTTCCCTGGCACCCGTTGCCATTGGTACCTCCTCGGTATGGGCCGCAAGGCCTTTTGAGGGACTTCTTTTCCTTGTAACTCCTTGTAACTCTCTCTCTCTCTCTCTCTCTCTCTCTCTCTCTCTCTCTCTCTCTCTCTCTCTCTCACTTTTCGGGAATGTTCAGCAGGGAGGTCACCCGCGTCATCCCCGAGCCAGGCGTCAGGCACGAAGGTGCTGGCCTGGATAGTGTTCGGTGTACCGCGACAGTCGTTGCCGATATAATAGACAAACTGAGCGTGTTTAAGGCTCCTGGGCCAGACCAGTTTCTCCCCAGAGTGTTGCGGGAGGTGCACACCAGGTGGCTCCCCACCTGGCTACAGTCTTCAACAAATAGTTGGAGACGGGCCAGGTGCCTGGTGACTGGAGGGAAGCCAATGTGACCCCTATCTTTAAGAAATGGGATCACGAAAGTCCAGGGAACTATCGTCCCATTAGTCTCACTTCAGTTGTAGGTAAATTATTAGAGAGAATAATAGCGGATAAGATCGTTGACCATTTGGATTCCTACAAGCTGCTTGGGGACTCCCAACATGGGTTTAGACGGCATAGGTCATGTCTCACCAACTTGCTCGAGTTTTTCCTCGTCATGTTGAGTGAGTATGATAAGAGTAGGGCGATTGATATACTTTATCTCGACTTTCAGAAAGCCTTTGATAAGGTACCTCACCGCCGGCTAATGGCCAAAGTGCGTGCGCTGGGTATCGGTGGGGAAGTAGGTAGCTGGATAGAAAACTGGCTGAAGAATAGGCGGCAGAGAGTTGTAATTAAAGGGGCTAGTTCGGGTTGGGCCTCGGTCCCTAGCGGGGTTCCTCGGGGTTCCGGTTTGGGGCCACTGTTGTTTATCATTTACATAAATGATATCGACGCTGGCATCGTCAGTAGGATCGCCAAATTCGCTGATGACACGAAGCTTGGGGCCAATGTTGGGACGACAGAGGCGATCAAGTAACTGCGTGCGGACCTACATAGGATAGGAGAGTTGTCCGAAAAATGACAAATGCCGTTTAACTTGGTTAAATGCAAAGTGATGCACATTGGCTACGCCAATCCCAGGTCGGACTACTCGACTGATTTGGAAAAGGACTTGGGTGTGCTAATTAGCAGCGACTTAAGTTTACCAAACAGTGCGTAGAGGTGGAAAAGAAAGCCCAGAAGTTGTTGGGTTATATCAGTAGGCAATTTCGATTTCGGAACAAGGAGATTGTGCTCTCTGTACAGTTTTCTGGTTCGGCCGCACCTGGAGTATGCTGTGCAGTTCTGGTCGCCCACCCTCAGGAAAGATATTAAGAGGCTGGAGCGAGTCCAGGCGAGGGCCACAAAGTTAATCCCTTCCGTTAGACATATGTGCTGCAATCGACGCTTACGCGCCCTGAATTTGTTTTCGCTGAAACTCGGAGGCTGTACGGTCAACTCATCGAGGTTTTCAAGTTCTTACGCAAGTTCAACAATGTCGATTTTAGAAGCATGTTTAGTTTAAATGATAACCCAACTCGCAACAATGGTTGGAAGTTGGATTTGAAGCGGTTTAGGACTAGTGTGTGTGTGGGAATTACTTTACGTATAAGATCTGTGACACGTGGAACAAGCTACCTTCAGAAGTTGTGAACAGTTCTTCCGTGGATCTGTTCAAGAAAAGGTGAGACCGAATCTTGCACACTATTTGAGGGTGTATAAATTTTTCCATGGCACTCGTTGCCATTGGTACCTCCTCGGTATGGGCCGCAAGGCCTTTTGAGGTACTACTTTTCCTTGTAACTCCTTGTAACTCTCTCTCTCTCTCTCTCTCTCTCTCTTTCTTCGTCGGTGATCGATCACTTTACTCGGATCAACTAAGCGTCGTCACTGGTGAAATCTGAATCCAATTTAGTTGCTTTCGAATCGAACCTTTTGTAATTTTGAACTTTACAAAAATTTTCTGGCACTTCACTCGAAACAATAACAATTTTGCTCCGGCCAAAATTAAAAGAAAAAAAAATTACATCACTTACAGAATTCCATATACTGTACTGTTCAAATGTAGTATTTTTTACTTTTTACACTAGTCAAAGGGGATATATATGCAGCTTACTTTCCCCTTTCTGTCATTTGCATTCTCATCTCAAGTTCGCAATTGAGAATGCTGGGAGTGAGAAGTCAGAATTTGAGAAAAACGTTTCCTGATTTTGGAAAGTGTAAAAATGAGATCAATATTTAATTGCGGCCCGAGGACTATTTTCTGTGATAATCCTAATTTGAAAGTATGAAACTTATACTGGAAATGGGACTGGGGATTGTTCAATCTGCGAATTGTCTCCTTTGAGGTTCTCAATCGCGGAATTCTCACTTTTAGGGGAAAACTAAAATGGGTATGACGATGAGTGAAATGAAGAGACTGGGTATAAATCGTGTGAAATACAGGGTGTCCCAGAATTAACTATCTATTTCAATGAAATCGGACAAATTTTTTAAAAACACACTTTTATTTATGTTTATCATGTTTAATATGTGTTAAAAATGTATAAATTTCTAAATTTTTTTCATAATTTTATTTTCATAATTTTTTCATAGTTTTTCAGTTTTATTTTTAGAATGGCAAAGAGACTCCAAAAGTTAACGTGTGGCTTGGAATGACCAAATCCAAAATTTATGGCCCATTCTTCTTTGCGAAAACAACTGTAACAGGTACCGTCTACCTTGATATGCTTCAGCAGTTTCTCGAACCACAGCTTCTTGATGATGGCATTCTTGATAATGTTGTGTTTCAACAAGATGGAGCACCATGTCATTATGCTCTAATTGTTCGAGAATACCTCAACAGACGCCTTCCGAATCGGTGGATTGGACGTGGAGGACCTCGACCTTGGCCTCCGCGTTCTCCGGATTTGACACCCCTGGATTTCTTTGCATGGGGTTTCATAAAAACAAAGGTTTATCGCCAAAAGATCAATAGTTTAGCTGAACTTAAAGAACGCATCCAGTTGGCAGTGCGGGAGATAACACCTGAAATGCTTCAAAATGTGTTTCGCAGCGCTGAGGATAGATTTGAAATTTGCAGAGATACAGACGGTGCACATGTTGAAACTTCTCAATAAAGTTTTGACTTATGATTTATAAATCTATTTGTTTTTGTATCATAATTTAGTAATAAACACAAAATTATGTCAGTTTTTATTAAATTTGTCCGATTTCATTGAAATAGATAGTTAATTGTGGGACACCCTGTACATTATTTCTACCGTTTTATTGACTGAAATACTCGTTAAATAAATACAGCAGATTATGTCATATTTTAGTTTTATTATTAATAAACATATAATCAATAGTACTGAATAAAACCTAAAATATAATTCCATTTTCAAGAAACTGATATTCGTTGAGATCTGACGAGATTTTTCATTCGTAAATGCTATTAAATTATTCATAACATTTATTCACCCGAATTATAGTTTAGCATTAATTAACATCATTCAGCAGCACCTCTTAACAGCATTAATTTAACGTTCCATTTATAATTACATTATTAACAGACAGGGCCGTAACTAGGGTTTAGAAATTAGTGAGGTCCAGATTTTTTTCGAGCGCGGCGGGACGAGCAAAATTCAGACAAAAATGACATCTACAAACACAACCCAAGCTATACACTAAACACAAAACACAAAACGCTCGACGCTCCTCTTTTCAAAAGAAAAGCGGTAATATGCGTTTCATACACGGAGAACGGTTCAGTCTCTTTTTTTTTTTAAGAAATAATTACCGAGGTCCGGACCTCGGTGACCTCATAGGTAGTTACGGCCATGCATGTTAACAGATCACCGTTAAATTACAGTCAGCAATAAAATGTATAATTTCCAACAAACTATAAATAGCGAGTGACAAAACACATCGTTATGATAACACGAGCAGCAAATAATAATAATAGCATATAAATTAATTGATGCCAAACAGCCTCACTAAAAATTTCCACTTGAATAAAGTTTACTTATTGGTAATGCGACTCAAAGCACAAAGAGAGAAATTGTACGAATTAACAAATGATCCAAAAAACACTCTTGATTAACATTTACGATCATTTCCAATAACAAAATAATTATTTGTTCCTAAACCAAAACTTGGAACCCCAAAAAAGCGAAAAGATTTACAAACCAAAAATAATAGCGTGAATAATCCCTATTCACTTGTTTATGTCATTAATTTTACATTATATATACAGGGCGTCCCAAAAAAATGTATACACACTTTAACAGCTGATAGCTCAATTGATGTTTCTTTCTTTCCAAGTTAAACCCATTAGAATTAATAATGGCAGTCAGACTAAGCTTTGAACAAAGGAAATTCATTCTAAAATGCTACTGGAAGTGTGAAAACGCAGTTGAAGTGCAAAGACAGTTTAGGAGGGAGTTTCAAACAGATCCACCAACGCGACTTACCATCACTCGAATTAGAGATAAGTTTGAAGCCGATGGAACTGTTCAGAATGTCCACAAGAAGCGTTCCGGAAGACCACGGACATCGACAAGCCCCACAAAGCAAGAAAGAGTACTGGAAACGTATCACCAAAGTCCAAGAAAATCTGTGCGGCAAGCGAGTCGTGAGGTAGGAATTTCAGAATCGTCTGTCCAACGCATTTTGAAGCGCTGTCAATGGAAAAGTTACATTCCAAGATTAGTCCATGCTATTAATGAAGATGATCCGGACCGAAGAGTGGAGTATTGCGAGTGGTACTTGGCACGATGTGGATGTGGATTGGACGAAGGGGTTTCGTAGAATACCCTCCGCGTTCACCAGACCTCACACCACTAGACTTTTTTTATGGGGATACTTAAAAGACAAAGTCTACGCTATAAAACCTGCAACAGTCGCTGAATTGAGAGCAGCCATTGAACGAGAATGCACACAAATACCAAACGAAATGTTTCGTGATGTTTGCGATTCCATTGCTTCGCGTTATCAGCAGTGCCTGGACCAGAACGGACGTCAGTTTGAAAACAGGCGTTGACAAAACAATTAAATAATGTCTGTAGATTCTATTACATTTTGAAAATGAAATGTATTTTAATAAACACTGCCTTTATAAGTATTTAAAGTGTGTATACATTTTTTGGGACGCCCTGTATATATATATATATATTTTTTTTTTTTTAATTGATTGATTGATAATTAACATAAAAATAATGAACTCGTTAAAAAACAAAATCCTTTAAATGCACGAAATTATTATTAAAAATACGAAATTATAAAATGAAAGTATCTGAACAGAGTGAAAAGCTATTTATAATTATGTTTAGGTGCGTGTGTGTATGTGTTTTCTGTATTGTGTGATGTCTGTGGGGCGTGATATGGAATGGAGTATTTGGTTATAATGTCTTTCTGGTGTTACCTTAATGGTGCGAGGTGTAGGTAGGTGCATGATTGTACATGTAGTGGCAAGGGTGTTGTGGGTTAGTTGTCGCTGCTGCCATGAATTGTGTTCCCCTCATGTCTAAATGTTCCCTAACTTTCAGTATTTTTGTTTCTGTGTGCGGGTGTTCTATTGGTGTTGTTTGAGTGCATCATGTAATGATACGAAGTGCGTTGTTTTGTATTGTCTGTAAGGTGTTTATGTGTGTTTGAGATAATGGGTGCCCAGCATGGGCTAGCATAGTCCATAACTGAGCGAAGATATTGTTTGTATATGAGTGATGTTGTTTCCTGCTGGTGTTCAAAGTTTGTGCCTGTTAGTACCCTAAGCGTGTTAAGTCTTGACGTACATTTGTTTTTAATGTCCTGAATGTGGTTTGCAAAAGATAATGATGTGTTGTATGTGACCCTAGTGTAAGCTGTGGAGTTATCTGGTGTTCTTTTGTATTGCTTGTATGCAAGGTGATGGTTGATTTTGTGGGTGCTACTTTGAGTCTATTGTGTGAGAGCCAGTCTTGTATACTGTTTATGTATGTTTGTAGGTTATTTGTAGCGGTGTCGATGTTGTTGTGGGTGGATGTTAGAGTGATGTCATCTGCATATGATGATAAGGTAAGATTGTTATCTATGGGTGTTGGAATGTCATGCATGTATAAGTTGAACAGTGTTCGTGAGAGAACAGAGCCTTGAGGGATCCCGTTCGGAAAAAGCTTGTTTTTGGATGACTTGCCATTAAATGTGACATGTGAGTATCTTCCTGAAAGACAGTTGCTCAGCCATCTTTTAGTGTTATTGTTCATGCTTGTGTTAAGTATTTCGTTTATGAGAGGGAAGCGTGGGATAGCATCAAATGCTTTACTAATGTCTATTGTTGCAATAGTGTACGTTGAGCTGGTCGTCTGGAGTTGATACCATCCATGATGTGCTGCGTGAGGTTAGTGAGTAATGTCGTGGTTGAGTGGTGAGGTCTGAATCCATGTTGAGTAGGCGATAGTGGTATGTGTTGGTTGGTGATTTGTAAGATTAGTCTTTCTGTTACTTTGGAAGGTGTGCATAGTAAAGTAATGGGTCTATAGGAAACTGGCTCTGTTGGATTTTTGTTTGGTTTGAGTAGTGTAATAATTTTATCTTGTTTCCATATGTCAGGAATAATACGGTGTTGGTGAATATGTGCTGATATTTGTGAGAGCTAGTATTCCCTGTGGGCCCAAGTGTTTAAGGCAGCGACGGAGCAAGAGTGTCACGGGCCCCGGTGCAAAAATCATTTATGAGCCCCCACAAAATTTAGATTTTAGTTTAGTTTATACATATGAACCACAAAAACCTTTCGATCCACTCAAGGTGGCCCTTAAAACTGGTTCCAATCAATTTGTGTTGTCTATCTATTCTAATTCACCTCAATTTATTGATTTTAGCAATAACTGAGTAACAAATAACAATAACTTTTCATAAAATTTAAAAAGTAGTACACACTGATTCACTATAGTCACTAGTATTCAATAATACACTGCGGAAAATCAATTAACGTAATTTTTATTCGCACACTCATCCACTCAGCGTCTCAGCCATTGAAACTGACGCTTCACTGCGTGTCGAGTCGACAGATCCCAAACGAAGAAGAATATTTCTGAACGTTTTGAAACGTTTCGTTTCGTGCGTCGACGTGCGATCAGAAATAAGTGGTGTCACAGTGTAGTATAGTATATACAGTAATATACTAGTATACCAGATAGTAGAATAATGTGATGGTTTCAGCATTTTGAATTCTAATTTTTATTTTTATTTATTGCAGACATCATTTCAGATGACCAATTATGTATTTAACATATATAGTATACAGTTTTACCAGAAAGGGGCCCGTAGTCGAAAGAATAACCATGTTTATAAATGCTTTTAAATATATCAAACAAGTTTAAAGGACTCTTATAATTTCATGCACATTTAGATCTAATTTTTATGTGAAATATTTGAAAATTATTATTTTTCCTTGCCAAGATGTTATCAAATATCAACCAACCGGGCCCCCCCAAAGGTCCGGACCCCGGTGCACTGCACCGCCTGCACCTAGCTAGATCCGCCACTGGTTTAAGGTGTATGTTAGATATGTTGTCTGGTCCAGTAGCCTTTCTAATTCTTAATGTTTTTGATGATCTTGGTGGTCTGGTCTGTATTGATGGTCGTGTCGAGTCTGTAGGTTTTTTTGTCTGGCTGCGTGTTTCTGGTTGTTGTCTCTGTTTAAGTGACTTATCTTTGCGTAGTGATTAACTAGAATGTTAGCTTGTTGTGTATATGTTGGGATATTATTTTGGCTGCGACAGATAGTCGCGTGTGAGGTGTAAATGCCGCTGTTAGAGTGGGTAATGCTGTTTATAGTCTTGTATAGCCTTGATGTATCTGTGGAGTGATTTAGTGTTGTTATGAATTCCCTAAATGTTTCTGTTTGTTGTTTATTTCTGTGTTGAGCTGTTTTATGGTTTCTGTGTGTGGTGTTTGTGTGTTATGTTTGAGGTTGTTACGTTGCCTTATGAGGTGGGCTATTTCTCTAGTGTAATTTGGGTTGTATTTCCTAATGTTGCCCTTGAGTATGTATTTGTTTGCATTATTGATGATCTGATTAAATGTCTTGAGTGTTGTATTGATGTTTATGATGGGTGCGCTGTTTAATGTGGTGAATTGTTCCTCAGTCTGTATTTTGAACTGTTCCAAATCAGCTTTCTTGTAATTTCTCTAAGTGCACCTAAGGCTGTTGGGGCAGAGTGTAGAACGTGTTGTAATGATGATGGGCAGGTGGTCTGATGACAGTTGTTTTTCTGTTCTCCAGTATGTATGTGTTGCTAGTGAGGGGGAACAGAACGTTATGTCTGGGGAGGAGTTTGAGTATCCTGCTTGATGTGGTATGTGTGTATGTTCTTCTGTATTGTTAAGAATGAAGAGGCTGTTTAGTTGTGTGGCTATGTTGGCGCCTCTGGTGTTGCTTTGGTTGTGCAGGTACCAACTAGTGTCTTTAGCGTTGAAGTCTCCTCCTAAGATGACATTAGTAAGAGAGGCCAGATTGTGCAACTGTGGATTGTAATTGGGTGGCACCTGAGGTGAACTATCTGGTGGGATGTAAATGTTGATTAGTGTGGTGTTGTGTTTTGCGCGTGTTTTAATGTTAACTGCCTGTATTTCTATCGTGTTATCTGCTTGGATTATGTTTGTAATGTTTTGGGTGGCATCAGTGTAGCTAATGCTTTTACGTATGTAAGTGATGAGTCCACCCTCGTTACCCCCAGTATGATCTTGACGGATCGCCTGAATGGATCAACTAAACTTGTATTCAACAACTGTAGCGTTTTATTTTGTCTCATTCATAAATCATTTATTTTGTGTAATGAAGGAAGAAAACTCATTCTATCAATCAACCTAATTAATAACATTATTTGGTCTGCAATACTAAGTTAAATACTAAGTTAAAACCATTAACTGCATATTCAAAAAATAAATATAATAATAATAATAATAAAAATAATCATAATAATAATAATAATAATAGTAATAATAATAATAATTACTTTATAAATTGATTTACCTCATAATTGAGGTTGGTAATATTTTAGTTTAATCACTCGCCTTTATTTAGTATTGGTTATAACTAGTATAAACGGGTAAGTTACATGAATTCACAGGAAATGACTATACTGTACATCAGCATCGAATGACAAATGGCATACGATGATAAGTGGTACAGTGACAGTTTCATAAAGAATAATAATTCAAATAAAGCTGTGACACAAACTATAACTATATAACATAAAGTGATAAATAGCCTAAGCATATAAGAATGCTATACCAGCCTGTAAATATCTAAACATTATTAGTTAACAAATGGATCTAACTGACAAAGAATAAGTGAGACTTGTGCGAGGGAAACTCCTTTGAAATAGTAGATTGATCCGTCTGTCCAAGCATAAATAGCTTCCTCTGGTTGTGATTTAGTGTAATCCAAGGGAAAGGTTCGTCCAAGTTCAGTTTCACTGTACCTCGTTCCATCTGGCCAGATGTAATCTCCCGCGTTAGCTGAGTAAACCAAATCCAGAAACGTATTGTGGTCATCTGTTAAAAAACATCAGACTTGACATATTTAACATCATGCAGTCACTCTTGTGTATGTGATAATAAAAATAAATTTACCCTACTGAACCATTTTTCTGCATTGCCCCTGAGAATTAAAATTTCTGGTAGCGTGAAATTGTCTGCCTTTGTTCTGAGACGCTGGTATTTACATATTTAAAACGATAACTGAGAGGAAAATCTTACTACATAAAAATACCATTTGAACATATTTATTTCAAAGAGAAAAGGACATTAATTACTTATTTTCTACCCCTATGAAATTCTTGAAAAGCAATGGTGAAAAGATTGTCATTTGATAAGACTTTACTGCTAAAATGGTGTATTTGAATTCCAAAATGAAACGTCTCAAACGACTGAGGTACCTTTATACTATATTATAAACAAATGTTATAAGACACAATCACGGTTGTCTGTGTTATGAGGATTTGTAATCTCTGATACAGATAATGTTTCGTGGCCGAGGAATTTGGATTATAAAATGAAACTGGGAGTTGAGTGGGGTTTTTCCTCTGTTTTGGGTGCAATACCAACTAAATTAAGACCTCTAAAATATTCATAATAATGTGTTGCTGGTAAAGAAAAATAAAGATTACACCATTAAAATAATGTGGTAATTGGATTATAATCTGCGAATCAAAATTGATAAAGATTTCTTACTAAAACAATTTGTAACTTTTTCCAAATCAAATTGACCTACATCCAACTGTACTCTTCATTTCACGGTACTCCCAAAAACTTTGATTCTGCTTTGAGGTCTTCAGAATTGGAACTCTGCCGGTGATAAAGGCCTCTGCGCAATGTGTCCTTTGATCCGGTAATGTAAGCTCAGCCTCATACAGTGGAATGGCGTAGAACATTCCATCGTTACCCAGAAAATGCTTCAGGGACGATTCTGAAACGTGTAAAGGCCTATTTTTTATTTTTCTTCAATGGCTGAAAATATGATTTAAGTGTTTCAATTTAAATCTCATATTTGGCTACATAACTGAATAAATTAATAGTTCCCAATCCGACTGTCAAAATCAAGACTTTTCCATTCTAATTTGAAAATTAATTTCATTAAAAAAGGATATTAAAAATAATATCAACCAATTTAAAATGTTACGAACGTTTAGCTTCTGAGATGCTTCCACTGACCGGATACAAGAACATGTCATGAATTGGTAGATGGGAAATCCTGCATTCGATCAATGAGTTCTGATGAGGGGTCATAGATAGCGTTGAACAGTTTAGGACAAAACAAAGCATTCGACACTTACCTGAAGTAATAGAATACAATTCATTAAAATTTATATACATGTAGCGACGGAGACGACTTCAAATACTTTCGCGATTACCACTTTACACCAGACCCGCTATTCCATCGACACGGCCACGACTAAAATGACGTCATATAGCGAGGATCCACTCAAGGCATTTTTCCTCTGCCTTTGAACGTCGCACCTCAACCTCGTTTATAAGGACTTCTGGGCACGACACCTCGATTTCTGTCCTCTGAAGAGTTAAACCTCAGTGACACGAGAGATTTCATCATGTAAACATCGTTAGCAGGCCCATTTTTGGCCTGGTGTCATTCACCTAACTTTATATAAAGACTAATCATCACCTCGCGCGTTATTAACAGTGAAGTCATTATTTAAGTGTACATTTATTCATTTCAACTGAACTTGTATTCAACAACTATAGCCTTTTATTTTGTCTCATTCCTAAATCATTTATTTTGTGTAATGAAGGAAGAAAACTCATTCTATCAATCAACC
Organism: Bathynomus jamesi; assembly: GCA_023014485.1. NCBI lineage: Eukaryota > Metazoa > Arthropoda > Malacostraca > Isopoda > Cirolanidae > Bathynomus > Bathynomus jamesi. Next base: position 323,952 of record JAJOZX010001539.1, on the reverse strand, counting down.
TAATGAATAACATTATTTGGTCTGCAAAAGACCTGGTGACCTCATCCTCAGCCTCCATCAACAATCAATCATAATTAACATTCATTAACAATTAACAATTATTATTATTATTATTGTTATTATAGTGCCAACGAGGCACTATATACATATTAATAGGAAGAGAATTGACTAAGGAAGTTGGTCCACAGACCTCTAAAAGAAGGTTTTCTGTAAAGAGGCGAAATGAATTTGTCATTTTTTGTGCGAGTATATTAGCATGGATTAATGAAAAGGTGCCATACGATTCCGATTAAAACCTTTAAATGAAACTTTCAATATGAAACTGAAAATGAAAAGGTTTATTGGCAGACTATAGTCCATATGATAAATATTAATAATACAATGACAGTGTGTGTGTGTGTGTGTATATATATATTTGGGCGGTTCAAATAAATTAAAATTAAAAATTCAAGCAAGCATGCATGTACTTTTTTTTATTAGACTTAAGAACATAAAATTTTGAGACGAATATGAGTGGAATCCGAGAGTATTTACTCGGTCCTCAAGCATTAGAATATGTACAGTGGGTGAATTGGATAAATAACATTTAGATAACCAATGAATTCGCCCAATATAACGTTCAGTGATGGCACAAATGCATTGATATCACCTTAATATCATACATGAAATCTAGTTGCCTGAACATTTACCGGTGGCCAATGTCGACTTATTCTGGTCAGGAAATTAGTGCCGGTGCATTTCCACGAAGTGTAAGATGAACCGCTTTTGAGTCTCGGCTTTGGTAATGGTTGCATTGAAATTCTTTATCATGGACACGCCCCTTTCAGCACTGTCGTTGATAACAATGAATCTTTACATGGATAGGAGGGATCGTCTATCGTCTTGGTGATTTTTCCACTCATCAGGAGATGTCCTAAGAACCCTCGGCTGATCTTGAAAGTATCAAATAACTTGAATGACGCTGAATCGACAAAGTCTGAGAGATCCATCCTCTCAAATGAAACTTTTCCTTTGTATTTTCTCCGATCTTTCTTTAGTGTTCCTCTCTGTAATAAATTTGCTGCCTCAACCATTTTCATCTTTATTTTCCGACAAGGTTTCAAACGAAACAAAGCCAAACCAGGAGGAGATTGTAAACACCACTCGACCAGGGAAGTACATGAGCGTAAATTTCCCTCAATCGGCGGGCTCGGAAAATTTAAATACCAGAAGCCCCATACGACAAATCAGCAATCTAGGAGTAATCGAACATAAGCTTGAGCACCCACTGAAAGTTTTGCTACCAAGTAGAAATTTGCCATGAAGATTTTTGTAAACAAGTAGAATTAAAAAATCCACATGCTCAGTGACTTGCCTGCAATAAAATTTTTCACCCCTATTATATGAACCGCCCTAATATATATATATATATATATATATATATATATATATATATATATATATATATATATATATATATATATATATATATATATATATATACAGGGTGCGCAAAAGTCGCGCATCATAGGGATTTTCAGTGTTGACTATAATATATTATTTTTTTTCTTTTAAGTAGGGGATGGCTCCAAAATTAACAATAGACGAGAAGGTGAGCTTGGTTTTAATGTATGGAATACCAGGTAAAAAATCGATGAATCGGTACAGAATTTAAATTCTGTACCGATTCACTGATTTGTTGTACCTGGTATTCCATACATTAAAACCAAGCTCACCCTCTCGTCTATTGTTAATTTCGCAGCCATCCCCTACCTAAAAGAAAAAATAATATATCAACACTGAAAATTCCTATGATGCGCGACTTTTGCGCTGCTCTGTATATATATATATATATATATATATTACAGGGAATCTGTGTAACTAGGGTTTTCATGAAACCCCTAAAATATTCAGAGATTTCATGTACGGTTAAGTCTTGATATTTTCGTTAGTTTTAACGAAAATATCACGACTTAACCTAACCAATCGTCAAGGGTGTACAGTTGACCTAACCGAGCATTTAATTAACCTAACCGGGCATTTCAGTTACCTGGGCATTTAATAATTTTCTCGTAGGTTTAACGAAAATATCACGACTTAACTTTACATGGAATCCCTGAATATCTTAGGGATTTCATGAAACCCCTAGTTACACAGATTCCCTGTAACATATATATATATATATATATACACACAGGGTGTTTCAGGAGGAAAGGTCAATACTTCGGGAGATGATAGTATCGGTCATTGTGAGAAAAAAAGTTCATATGAATATGTGTCTAATTCTGAATGGTTACGGACATAGAGCTGTTTGAATTTGATGCGCGCGCAGCTCTTCCTCCCCCTTCCCTCCCCTATAACCTTCAACCATGTAAGCTGTAATGTAAGCATGTAACATAAGCCAATCGACAGCTAACTGTTGTGAGTGACATTGTTTGGTGTTTGAAGCAGTGTTAAGAATGCCACACACCTTCACACATGGCGAATATGCAGATATGGTGTATGTCTACGGTTTTTGCGATGGAAGTGCAACAGCTGCTGTTGCAGAATACCGTCGACGGTTTCCGAACCGCAGAATTCCGGATCGAAGAGTGTTTACCAGGGTTTTCAACACATTGCGTGAGATTGGTACACTTCCCAGCGCTCATGTTTCATCTGAACGTGAAGGTCAACAAGATGTGGATGAAGTGGAAAACATTCTTCAGCTGGTAGAGCGTAGTCCTACTACTAGCCCACGAAGAATTTCTACACATCTCGATGTACCACACACAAGAGTATGGCGAACATTACGTGAGGAAGGCTTGCATCCATATCATGTACAGCGTGTACAACACCTTCAACCAGGAGACGCTGCCATGCGACTGGAATTTTGTCATTGGGTAAATGCTAATCGCTTATTGCTTCGATTAATACTGTTCACCGATGAAGCTACTTTCACCCGTGACGGTATCAACAACACTCGTAACTCTCATCGGTGGTCAGACGAAAATCCAAATGCCACTGTGGAAACAAATTTTCAACATTGCTTCTCTGCCAATGTGTGGTGCGGTATCATCGATGATCAGCTGATTGGCCCTGTTACTTTAGAGAATCGTCTTACAGGACAAAGTTACCTAGAATTTCTGCAAAATGAATTGCCAGGACTATTGGAGGATGTTCCTTTGGCTACACGCGCTGCTATGTACTTTCAGCATGACGGAGCTCCTCCACATTCTACCCGTCTGGTGATGCGATACCTAACTCAAATTTTCCCTGGTCGATGGATCGGCCGCGATGGTCCCATTCAATGGCCATCAAGGTCTCCAGACCTCTCTCCGTTAGATTATTGTTTGTGGGGGTGGATGAAAATTCAAGTTTACAAAAGAAAGGTGGATACACGAGACGAATTGCTCGCGCGCATTTTTGTACACGAGACGAATTGCTCGCGCGCATTTTTGATGCTACTGCCCGCATAAAGGAACGTCAAGATCAACTCAGACGAACAACACGCGATCTTCGCACACGAGTTGCAAAGTGCATTGAGGTTGACGGTGGGATTTTCGAAAACGTATTGTAAACTGTAACAAATTTGTCATTTCTGTATCTGATACCATTCAAAATGCCAATGTTTAAACATTAAATGTTAGAAACAGTAATTGGTTTCTCTTTCTTGATTACCATTAACAATGCTTTTGTATTTGTAGATTCAAACAGCTCTATCTCCGTAACCATTCAGAATTAGACACATGTTCATATGAACATTTTTTCTCACAATGACCTATACTATCACCTCCCGAAGTATTGACCTTTCCTCCTGAAACACCCTGTATATGGCTGGAAAACCATTTTTAAGGATAAAGCAATGGAAAAGTATGTTCCGAAAAAAACAACCAAGAGGAAAAAGAAACAATTTCAAGAGACGAAAATGGACAATGTTTCGCAAGAGAAAGAGAATGACTGCAAAATTAAAACTATTTAAATCCTCAGCATCCAGAGCATCCTGAGCATCCTCAATCCAGAGCAATCAACTTCATGAATAAAGATTCTAATATCACCTTGATTCCACATTTCCAATATATATATATATATATATATATATATATATACAACCTGTAAGCGCCACCACGCATGTCGTATGAAGGTGTGGAGGGTAGGAGGTCGCTGGTTCAGCAGGAGGCTTGAATGAATGGATGTGTACTTTTTAGTTTGTACCTTTTCTTCTCTTTACCAGTCCCTGTACTTTGCAAATAATATAATATATATATATATATATATATATATACACAGTGGTGTAGTGCTGTGGGAACGCGTGGGAACGGCGTTCCCTTACTTTTTTTGGTAGACGGAACGGCGTTCCCTCACTATTTCAAATAAATCCGAACTTACAAATCTCTAACGTCATGAAATTTTAATTCCCACCACTAGAAGAAATATGAGAAAGAATCATTAACTGCTTCATTTCTTTTAGCTTCGACTGAGGCAATGCTAGCCTATAAAGATCTGGTGAAACAGTCACCACGGCGTACCAGTTGTTAACTTTTTTTTAGTTAATCATTCCAGTTGTTAGCTATTTTTATTGATCGTACTGGATGTCGTATATCTAATGACACTGGAAATACTGCACCTTCAACCTTGGAATATATCCTAATATCCAGTGCATATGACCTCAAAATATCCCTGAAATTGGTCAGATTTCAAAAGATTTCCCGGGGGCTTACAGTGCCTCCGGACCCCCAGCTGTATGGGCTCGCCGCGCTCGCCATTGTCCCCCCCGCATCTGAGTAACACTTTCAAAATGCGTTCCCTCACTTCTTTATTTAGCACTACACCACTGTGTGTATATATATATATATATATATATATATATATATATATATATATACACGTATATGTATATATATATATATATATATATATATATATATATATATAATATATATATATATATATTATATGTGTACAGTATATATAAGTTTTAGTTCATTAAAAACTTAAAATGAAAGAAAACGTGACTAATCCAATGGAGGTTGCAATATCTACTTATACTATATATATCTTACCAGATATATGACCTTTGCATAGCTTGAAATATTTAAAGGTATTAAGTAGTATATTGTAGATACAAAATTCGGGACAAAATCACATGGCTTAGGAGTGTCAGGGGTGGATGGTGATGACGGAACCTATACTCATCGGATTGACAAGACCATAACTCGACACTCTATAAACCTAATTTAACTATTTAACCTAACAACAATAGGTTAAGATAACCAACTTTGTTTTCCTAACTTTGTGCCTTTTGTATTTTATCGTCTTAGCCCTGATGATGGAATACGAGTATTTTCAAAAGTCGATATTAATTAAAAATTGATGAATGATTTTAATTTCTTTGGCATTCTTCACTGTTAAATTACGCCTTCCTTGCACCCCTTCTATAGCTGATATATGTATATATTACTGGGAAATGTACTGGGAAAAGTTACGTGAATTAAACCTATATTCACTGGAAGGAAGAAGAGAGAGGTACACTATTATTTACACTTGGAAAATAATGGAGAGACTAGCCCCTAATCTTACTGTGAACCCTATAACCCCCAAACAACCATGGAAAGTAGAAAAGGAAGACTGTGTTGTGGTCCCAAATTAAAGACTAGATAGGGAACATCCTCAACCCTGAAAGAGAATAGTTTTGTTGTGAGAGGACCAAGATTGTTTAACCAGCTGCCCAAAGAACTAAGGAACACGAGTGGTGTTGCTGTGGACATCTTCAAAAGAAACTCAAACGCCTGGCTCAGAACAATCCCAGCTGAGCCGAGCAATGTAAGGTGGAGAATACAAAAAACCAACTCTCTACTTCACCAGGCCAACTCGAGAGAAGAGGCGACAAGCTTGACTTTCGTGAAATGACGAATCATCGCACGGAACATTTGAAAGGTTGATATGCATATATATATATATATATATATATTATATATATATATATATATACACACACATGCATATCATATACACACACACACTGTGTGTGTATGTGTATGTATATATATATATATATATGTATATATGCTTAAAAATATATACTGACGGCTGTAATATCATAATTATTATCCGTCAATAAGAACAACAAAGTGAGGAGCTAGTTCTCACTAGCTCCTACTTTTCCCCTTTATTCTCCTTTCACTGTCCGTCTTATTTAAGTGTGGTTATTGGCTTCGCTTGAACGAGTCTGTTTTAGAATTATGGATGGCCGTAATTGAGAGGACCATGTTCGCTTCCCACTCGATTCTAATTTCTCAGTTCATTGTCTTTTCCCTTTTTGCGTCTTTTATTATTTTTCATTTATTATTACCATCTTTTATGAGTTCCTAACATTCACTCATCATAAATTTCAACCTTTGTGAAAGTCGAATACTTATTTTAATAATTATACAGGGTGTGTATAAAGTAACGCGAGCGAAGAGACAAATCCAATTTAAATTATATTAACGCGAGTGAAGGTGGACGAGTAATATTTATTACACTACTTTATAACAACTGTATATCCCATAGTAAGGTTTATAAGAGATGTTGAAAAGGTTTTTACGAGTTAAAAAACAAGTTTAAACTAATTTAAACCAGTTCAAATCGGATTTGTCTATTCACTTGCGTTACTTTACACCAGTGGCGGATTTAAGGTGCGCGGGGCCCTAGGCCGGTTGGAGTGCGGGGCCCCAAACTACGCAAAGCTAGCTTAATTAACTGAAATGAAGATTTACACCCCCATCCCCCAGTGGTGACCTTACGGGGCCCTCAAATCAATGGGCGAGCGAAGCGTTAAAATAAATTTACTTTTTAAACAATATTCAATTTATTGATAATTAATTAGCCAAATGACCATTTCATAGTTGAACATTACACATTTGTTTTTTTGAAGCTTAACAATAAAAAATAACTATAATAATACACCATTAACAAAAAATAACTATAATAATACACCATTAACTAAAGAGAATACCACTTGACTGACATGCAAATGATGCAATGAGTGGGTTTTGTTTATTGCAGGCAATTTGTACGGTTCACTTAACTATTTCTCAGTCAAAAAAGATTTTTTTCTAGCCTTCTTACTTGCAAACTGTTTGATGACATCAGTAAAATCAAGCACCCTTAATTTCTCATGCTCAATGCTCAACAGGGTGAGTGAAGACAAACGGTCCTGCCCCATGGTGTTTCTTAGATAATTCTTGACTAGTTTCATCTTGGAGAATGATCGCTCCCCAGTGCAGTTTGTGACAAACATGCAGAGATAGAGTCGTAATACAATTTCAACATTAGCAATGTTTCTACCATGTCATGTCTGTGAATTATCTCATACATTTCTAGTTCAGGACTTTTTGCAGCCTTTGCACCACCTGATGAAGGAGCACTTTCAGTGAATCTCTTGGAATGGATTTCATAAGGTGTGCAAACTGCAAAAGCTCCGACTCCAATCCAGCCTCCAAGTCCTTAGGATATGAAGACACAAGCTTTTCAGCAGATGCTTTAAGCTCAGTGTTCGTTTTGTTTGAGATTTCTGATAAAAACCCAAATTTCTCTCGAAGGTCGCTGTAAACAGCAATGCGTTGTTGTAGGGCAGCACAGAGCTTGTCAATGATAGGCAAGAATGCAGTCACTCTAAACTTGTCTCTCCCTGTCAGCATAACATCCTCCGCGGAGTCTAGTTCATCGTGGTGACGCTTGCGCTTCCTAATACGCTGCGTGTCGGCGTAGTATGCATCATTACTCGTCACATCACAGGGATCACACTTAGCCATAGCTTTTGCTTCAAAGTCATCGAACTGGGATCTCAGGTCTTTAGCAAATTGTAAAAGAGACTCTAGCAGTGTGACAGCTGTGTTGAGGGAGAGCCCAGATTTTTGCAGCTGGATACTGCTACTCTGAAACCTTTCCAATACTGTATCCCAAACTTCAAGAAGAATCACTGTTTCAAGTTTTTTCAAACCTTTGAGAAGACCACTTGCTTCAGCTCTTGTTTCAGCTGGCTGATTCTGAAAGTATTTTATCAACTTTCAACTTCTTATCTTTATTAGTCTCTAGTACCTCACGGTGTCTCCTCCAACGATAAGTAGATGCAACAAGAAAGGAGTACATATTTTGTACCAGAGCAAACAATGACACTGCAGCAGGACAGCTTTCTGCAGCACACTTAGCCACCAAGTTTAAGGAATGAGCCATACATGGTATGTACTCAGCTTCACTACACTCATTCTTGATTACCTGTTGGGTCCCCAGATATTTACCAGACATGTTGCTGGCATTGTCATAGGACTGTCCTCGGCAGTCGATAACTGGAATGTTCTTCTCTTTAAGAAAATCAAGAACAGTTGTAGCAATATCTCTGCCAGTGTGGCTTAGCATGGGAATAAACTGCAAAACCTTTCAACTGGACCTGTAGTAGGCAGTACATAGCGGATTGTAAAAGTAAGTTGATCCATGTGTGAAATATCAGGTGTGGAGTCAACAGAAATTGAGAAGTACTTTGCTGTTTTTTACTTCATCTGTTATTGAGGACATAACCTTTTCTGCCATTATTCCAATGACTTCCTCAGAAATGACATGGGACAAGTAGGAAGTATGACCACTACCTTTGTTTGCGTGTTTCTTGATATGTGCTGCCAAGAAACTGTCGTATGTGCTCAGCAGCTCTAGAATCCCAAGATAGTTTCCATGGTGTACTGATCCAATGACTTCATCTTTACCTCGAATGGCTAGCCCGCGTTCGCAAAGTAGCTTTAAAACATCTACACACCTCCTCAATACTGCTTGCCAGTACTCGCATTTACTTTCATATTGTTGTACTAGATTAGAGTCAATACGGGCACCCGCAGTCTTTCGATATATCATTTCGACCATACTTTTCCTGTGCTGATCTGACCTACTGTGAGATTCTATGACATACCTAGCGTTCTTCCAACCATTGAAGCCAGTTGTGAATGAGCTTTCCACCTTTGACATAAGCTTGCAAGCAAACAATACACTTTACCAGTTGTTTTAGAGTAACAGAGCCATTTAAGATTAATTTCTTGGCCAGATAATGAATGAGTTCGAGTGAATAATGTCTTTGTACAAACACGGGTTCTGTTTAGCTCTTTCACAGCTGACTCTTGAAGTCACCATCACAGTGTCGACATTCTGCGCTTCCCTTTTTCAACCAATAGTCACACACATTTTTCAGTAATTATTTTAGGCCATAATCCAAGATCCGTTTCAAATCCTTGTTCAGTACCGGTATTCATAACTTTCACTTCCTCTTGTGTCTCCTCACTGTCACTGTGTTCAGGTTCAATTGCGCTAACTACACTAGGTTCAGTACTAGTTGTGGCTTCTCCAGTTGTTTCAGGCGTAATTGGTGTCTCTACTGATTCAGATTCAGTTTGACCGGATTCAGTTTGAGTTTGTGATTTTGCAGATTCAGATACTGTTGGATATGTCAACCATTGAGTTATTTTTGGTAGTTTTTTTACTCTTTGGTTTACGTCTGCCTTTTCTTGTCGTTTAACAGAGCCAGCTTTATACTTCCTCCCTTGATCACGATACGACTTGTTGATTTCTCCATTGTGCCTCAGTGCAGCCTCACTGCCTTATCCTGAAACATAAAAACATAAAAAACAAACTATTTACACTTGACCCTCGGTTTAGTATTAATTAATACAGTTTAATTAATTAATTAAATACAGACACTAAACAGTTGTTCGGGTGAAAAAGTCGCTTTATGGGAAAAGTCGCCAGCCCCCACCAGTGGCGACTTTTTCCTTAAATATGTATAAAATGTATTTATATGAAATCTAAGCTAAACTGACCTAACCTAGCCTAAGTACGTTTCATATAAAAAAATTAATTACATTAATTTAACATTTTTCAACTTATTTATGTTATTATAAAGCTGACTAAAACTCCCCCATCCCCATTTATTGACTGGCGACTTTTTCGAGATACGACTTTTACCATTACTTACCACTAAACACACTCACATGTGCACTCCACAGCGGCCTGAATAGAACTAAACTCCCGCCAGCAAAGAGAGTGATACCATAATTATCACTAATCATTAATCAATTGTATTATTTATAGTGGAATCCAACATTATAATTATATGTGAGGGCGCGGGGCCCTCACAGGCGCGGGGCCGTAGGCCATGGCCTACTCGGCCCCCCCCTAATCCGCCACTGCTTTACGCACACACACACCCTGTATTAATAATAATTATTCTAATTAATTTTAATACATATATTTTTCCATCAAATAACAAACCTCCATTTATAAAAACAACGTGTGCACCGTTGGTGAGTCTAAGGTCCTTTAAATCTTCCATTATACAGGATGTTCAAAAAGAAAAACAACCCGAAACACAAAGAAAAGGGTTAGGTTGCAATGATATATGCATTCTCCAATGGGTTGCGTTTCCTTTTTTTTTGAACACCCTGTATATCCTACTTTTATTTTATTTCCATCCTCTAGTCTGAAAATTATTTATCTGCTTACAACGTCAAGAGATATAGATCTTCAGATTAACAGCTCTCTCTCTCTCTCTCTCTCTCTCTCTCTCTCTCTCTCGATATATATATATATATATATAGTGGCTTTCAAAAGCCTGCGTCCACCTTATAATCACCCAATTTATTGTAAATTGTACAAATATATATGATAATTACAACAAAATTTGATTTTTTATTGTTACATTATTTGCTTCTAAATTTAATTATTATAAATTAGTAAAGAAATTAACAATTTAATGGCATAATCTTATTAATAATCGATATGACCTTTTGTTTTAATGACAGCTTCCACTTTGTGAGGCATAGATTCGACAAGTTTCTGGATAACATCTTGTGCTATGCCGTTCCAGCATTATTCTACATTCTTCCAGAGAGAATCCAGAGAAGTTATATTGAGTCCCAGGGGTGGCCAAGTTTCCTGGTCCCAAGATCCACATACGACGTTTTTTAGATGTACGAGAGCCGCAAAATATTTTAAAAAGAATTTAATTATTAAAAACATATACATATACCTATAGTTATACTCACATTATTAAATTGTTTAATTACTGCTTGTAGAAGGCTTAGTTTGGGTCTTCATTTTGGCTGTTAATGCTTTAAAGTCTGGCTGATGTGATGTTAAGGCGGTATGAAGAAGCTCAGTCGGATGTTCGTTAGTGAGGGCAGCACGATGTTTTGACTTTACAAACTTCATTACCGAGAAGAGTGCTTCACAGCAATAAGTTGTCCTAAAAACTGAAATAAGTCGGAAACTGGTTTTCCTGAGATTAGGATACTTTGTCTCTGGTACTTGCTTTCAAAACTCAACTGCAGATAAGCTTTTATGTATCATCTTTAAACACACGTCCTCCTGTAGCTCCAAAAGCTCTGTTTGTATTGAAGCAGCTTCCGTAACAAAAGGTGTGGTAACAGGACAGCCATCGTTGACGACATCAATCAGGAAAGGATTTACAAGAAATTCGAAGCATGGTTTTAACTTCTTTAGTTCATCAAACCTGAACTGAAAATCATCAATTAGTCCTTCTAATCTACCATTGTATTCCTCCAATTTACTCTCTTTTATTTCAATATCAGGAAAAGTGTTTGCTCGGTTTTTCAGGTGGGGAAAGTGGTCAAATTTTTTTGTTACTAGATCTTTTTGGAAGAGCTTTATTTTATTCTGGAAACTGAAAACTGTCTGTGTAAGGTCAGAAATGACCTTATCCTTTCCCTGAAGTGCCAAATTTAGATTTTGAAGGTGTTGTATTACATCAGTAAAAAACATCAGATCCTGCACCCATTCGTGATCTTCTAGTTGTGGGTATGACTTTCCCTTTTCTTTCAAGAAATCAATGATAGGCTCCAACAGTGCAACAAACCTATTCAGGAGATTACTAGTTGATAACCACCTTACAATACAGTAGAATGAAAGGTCATCTGGCTTATCTTGAAGATCCAGCTCCTCGATAAAATTTCTAAACGCTCGGTGCGTTTTTGCATTTGAACGAATGAAATTCACAATTTCTAGAACACATTTCATAACACTGTCATACCTAAAGTACTTGCTTACCAAATGACCACGATGAATGATACAGTGAATAAAGAGACACACAGGATACTTGGGATCGCGTGTCAAGAGCCCAACTAGGCCTACATTTTGTCCTACTATAGCTGGTGCTCCATCTGTTGCAACACTGACAAGTTTATTCAATGGTACTTGAGCATTTGATAATGCCTCGTCAAGTGCGTTCTTTATATCAACCCCTCTGGTGGTTTCTCTTATGGTCATTAAGTCCAAGAGTTCTTCTTTCACATTTCCATCGCCAGTAACATAACGAACAAATATCGCCAGTTGAGGATTATCTTTAATATCTGTGGATTCATCGAGGGCCAAACTGAATGCAACAGAATTCTTCAAATCACTCTGCAACGAGCATGTAATTTCAGCACTGATCTGGGAAATACGTCTCTGTAGCGTGGCAGGAAATATAAATACTTGCTATTTGTTCTCGAAGCTTTGTGTTATCTGGAGCGAGAATTGCAGTAACATCGACAATATTCTTCTTCACAAATTCTCCACTACTGTAGGGAAGTTCAGCACGAGCAATATTTCATGCCATAACAAAACTAGCTTCAGTAGTTAAGTCAGCTGTCTTACACAATGATGAAAGTAGAGTTTGTTGGGCAACTAGGCTAGATTTCAACATTGTTAACTTAGTCTTCCACAATTCTGATTTGGGAGGAAATCCCGTAATAAAATTTTGATGGTTAGTTTCATGATGACGCTTTAAGTTACTGGCTTTAAAGTGATTGAGTGCCACGTGGCAGATAAGACACACAGGTTTCCCACCCTTAACAGTAAAGGCAAAGCTCTCCTCCCACTCCTGTTTAAAAACTCTATTTTCTTCTTCATATTTCCGTTTCTTACACTTTGTCTGCTCAGTCATTTTAATCAACTAAGGGGTTGTATAACTTTCACTTGTATAGCTAAGAAAAATAGCCACTATTTGATCTAAGAAGCCAATTTTAAAACACACTCACTCGTTACTACACGCGGCCCGCAGGGTAGCTCGAGGGGTACTGGACACTGGTGAGTGGCGATGCGATTGATGTTAATTATGTAATTATCCCGCTTAGTGCCTGTCACGCAAAAGAAATTGTCGTACGCATGACGCATTTTATTGTCAATTCAATTTTTCCGTTTTTTTTTCATATTTTTTTTATTATGTGAAAAAAAATTATATTTGTATTATGAATTTTGTCTTTTATGATAAATACAATAAAAACCAAAATTGTCTCGCGAGCCGCAGTTAACAACCTCGAGAGCCGCATGCGGCTCGCGAGTCGGGGTTTGGCCACCGTTGATTCTTTTTAGCTTTCAGACTTTTCAAATGTCCCAAAGATGTTCTATTGGATTGAGATCAGGACTTTGTGGAGGAAACTTCATAATTTGTAGTACACCTTCATCTTTTTTCTTGTTGAGATAGTTCATGCAAAGGTTAGAAGTGTGCTTTGGGCCGTTATCCTGCTGGAAAATGAATCCTTGACCACAAAGCCTCAATCCTGATGGTATTGCATGTCTCACTAGTATGGAGTGGTACTTCTCTTTTGTGAGAGTGTAAGTGATTCTGTGAAGATCTCCAACTCCAGAATAATTGAAACAACCCCAAACTTGAATGTTGCCTCCACCATGTTTTACTGAATGTTTTATGCAGGGATCTATCAGTGTTTCGTTGGTTCTACGTCTAACATAAACTCTTCTATGAGACCTAAAATGTTCCACTTTTGATTCATCAGTAAAAAGAACTTTTTTCCAGTCGTCTACAGTAAAATTTCGATATTCTCTTGCCCACTCCAATCTTTTAGCCTTATTTTGTTTCCTCAGTAGTGGTTTGGACACAGCAACTCTGCCATGGAGACCAGCTTTTATGAGTCTTCTTTTTATAGTACTTGTACTTAGTGGAGAGTCCCGGTGTTTATTCAACTGTGCCTGAATCTGTGTAGCTGTGGCTTTTCTGTCACGCAGTGATGTAACCTTGATGTAATGATCCTCAGAATCAGCAGTCACTTTAGGTCTGCCAGATCTTGTCTTTGAAGAGCACGATCCAGATTCTTTATATTCTTTCACGGCCCCTTTTGAAACGTTAATTTTTGCCGAGATCTAGCGTTGGGACATTCCCCCTCTTGAAAGGGCAATTATTTGTTCTCTCTGGGATAAACTTAGCTCCTTAGACATTTAAATTACGGCCTGTAAAGAGAGAATAGAGAAGATGATATTATTATTTTTTGATCAAATTGCTACAATGTCACTGAATAATTGGTTTTATTAGTTATAATAAACCAGTTGTTAAAATTACTGTATGAATACACTATTCTGAAGATTAATAACATTTGGCTATGGTCTGTTACCAATACTTGGGTTAAAATCGGTGTTATTTTTCAGCAAAGAAAAAACGTAACAGGACGAAAAAGGACCATTTTCATTAATGTGTCCTTTCTTATGAAATAAAAGCTACATTACTTACACATGTAGTAGAATATATGAAATACCATTTCTTGTAAAAGAAAATACTGTACCTTAATATAGCGGACATACTTTCTCAGAGTTGTATTATTTTCTAGAAATTGTCTAAAACTCAGGTGAAAGCAGACTTTTGAACGCCACTATATATATATATATACAGGGTGTTTCATAACATGTGGGACGCACCGTCAGGATGGATTCAGAACCCGAAAACAATGAAAAAAGTTTATATAAACATGTGCCCGAAATCGCTTTGTTTCCGAGTTACAGCCCGTTTTGTGTTCCAGCAATTCTTTCCACAAACTGTTTATAAACACTGTTTGCCGACAATGTTTGTGAGTGTACGAGACTTATTTCATATATGGCCTTGCCGATTGTAGTGTTTCGTACACTCTATGACATGTTTCAATATCGTTGAGTGTAGAGCAATCAGTCAGAGGTGCATTGCGGTGTTTTCACTGTTCGTATTCGTAACTTCTTACAGTGAATAAGTGCAGCCCAGTGAAAACAAGAAACCTTAAAAGCATTTGTGCTATTCAGTGATAGTGTGCATTTCAAGTGAGAATGGAAGCCTATTCAAACAGAGAAATGGCAGACATGCATCTCATGTATGGACTTGCCGAGTGTAATGCGGCCGCAGCAAGACGTCTGTATGCGGAAAGGTTTCCGAATCGCCGTCTGCCAGATAAGAAGACCTTTCAGAGAATAGACGGGCGTCTTGGTGATATAGCATCATTCAACATGCGAGTTTCAGATGGTGGTAGACCAATCAGCGCCAGAACTGTTGAGTTGGAGGAGCGGCGGTAAAGGTAAGGCGGATACTTGCTGGAACACATAACGGGCTGTAACTCGGAAACAAAGCGATTTCGGGCATATGTTTATATAAACGTTTTTCGTTGTTTTCAGATTCTGAATCCATCCTGAAAGTGCGTCTCATATGTTATGAAACACCCTGTGTGTATATATACACCTTGTTAACCTTGTTAGGGTTCCGTGCGTCGGTCTTTCTTCACAAGAAGGTCAAGCTGGTGGCCCCGCCTCTAGTCCCGGCTTGGTGGAGAAGCGAGTTGCTCTCTTGCGCTCTCCACCGTACATAGCCAGGTACACCCGGCTCATCTGGTACCGTCCTGAGCCAAGCATCTATTCTTCTCTTGAAGACTTCAACTTTGACCCCGGTAACGTTTCTGAGGTCCTTTGGAAGCTGGTTGAAAATTCTTGGCCCCCTGACAACCAAGCTATTTTCCTTCAGAATTGAGGAGGTCCCTTGTCGGGCCTTTAATTTGGGAACACTACACATTCTGCCTTTCCTATTTTCCAGCGTTGTTTGGATGGTAATTGGGTTTAGTTTGAGGTTTGGTACCAGTTTTCCGATCATTTTCCAAATGTCGATTATGGTATACCTCTCTCTTCTTCTTTCCAGGGAGTACAGATTTAGTTTACGTAGTCTTTCCCAGTAGTTGAGTTCTTTGCAGCCATCAATCTTGGCTGTGAAATGTCTCTGCCTTTTTTCTAGTTTATTAATTTCTTCCTTTTTATATGGGGACGTCAAAACTGAGCAGTATTCAAGTTTTGGTATGATCAGTGTTCTCAGCAAGGGAATCATAACTGTCTTGTCCCTCCTTTTGAACGTTCTTAGTACCTGTCTCGCGACTCTTTTTGCTTTGTTTATTGCTATCTGATTTTGTGTCTCGAATTTGGCATCTTCGGTCATTATTACCCCCAAGTCGACCGCTTTCGTGCTTCTCTGAATTTCTTGTCTATCTGGAGCATAATATGCAGTCTTTTTAAGTTTCTCATTTCTACCATGTCTCAAGAGCTGAAATTTGTATATTTTGTTCGCGTCCCTCTGCAGGGCCTCCACTTCATTTGCATCGCTGATTTTTCTGCTGATCTTTGTATCGTCCGCAAATGATGTTACTATATTGTTGCTGTTTACTCCACTGTCTATGTCTGTTAGCATGATAATGAAAAGGAGTGGGGCCAGCACTGCAGTGGTGGGCACCGTTAACCAAAAAGTTAACTTCGATAACGATAATCCGTTAACCCCAATTTTTAACTCCGATAACGATAATCCGATAATTTTACTACAAAGTTAACGGAAGTTAACGATAATCCGTTAACGATAACTATTTCTTTACTAACATTTAAAAAAATCAAGGAAAAAAGCTTTAAAACCCATAGAAAATGTTTATTTATGCAAAATCCAACAATAAATAGGTATTTAACTGTATTTTTATCAAGTTTTGCAACTTTTTTGCTTAATAACTTTTTTTTTATTTTTAATAAAAAATGTATTGATTACATGTTTTGAAACCCTTGTAACCACTAACCATTAACTAAGTTTTAATTTACCAGAGAATTATTATGGCGGGAACTGAAAGGTAAAATTAAATTTTAGGCACATTTATTAAAGACTATGACACAATGTGCTGGTTGCCCTTCAGAAAGACCAACTTCTCAAAGTTAGGCCGAACTGCCAGTTTTGACCTCTTGGGCCTCAGGATGTCCTTGCCGAGAGAGAAGAGCCGTTCCACTGCGGCAGAGGACGGAATTGGCAGACTGAAGTTATGGCGGTTTGAATTCATTCGCGGAGCGGTGATCTTCCGTGATTGACTCCTCGTAGTTAACGTGTTAACGGACTTTAACAGACTAAATATCGAGTTATCGGAAGTTAACTGGTCCGATAACGATAAATGGAAATTAACTTCCGTTAATAGTCCGTTAAAAAAAGTTAACTTCGTTAATTAACTGTTATCGGATTAACGCTTTAGTGCCCAACACTGCAGCACTGTACCTTTTGGTACTGAGCTGCGTACTTCTGATTCTGATGATGATACACCTTGAATTATGACGACCTGTAGTCGTTTTCTGAGGAAGTTGTAGATCCATTTTCCCACTTTGCCTGTTATTCCCATATGTTTCATTTTATGTGCTATTATACCATGATCGCATTTGTCGAAAGCTTTAGCAAAATCTGTGTATATGACATCATAGTTTTCATTGCCTTCAAGTACATCTAGGATATTGTTATAATGCTCTATAAGTTGTGATAGGCATGATCTTCGTGATCGGAATCCATGCTGACTTTCGTTGAATCTTTCCAATGCCTCCAAGAAGTCATAGATTTTCTCTCTGACTATTCTTTCAAATATTTTGGTGAGGTGAGACGTCAGGGACACTGGTCTATAGTTCTTTGCTTGAGCTCTATCCCGCCTTTATATATAGGGATGATGTCTGCTCTTTTCAAGATGCTCGATATTTCCCCAGTGTCTAGGGATCTTCTCCATATCCAGTATAAGGGTGTAGCTATTTCATTTTTACAGTTTTTAATTAAAAGTGCGTTCCATTTGTCTGGACCTGCAGCTGAATGTGATTTTCTTTGTCCTATAACTCTCGCTACATCTTCTGCGGTAAAATCAAAGTCTGTTATACTACATTCTCCTTGCAATATATATATATATATATATATATATATATATATATATATATAGTTATTAATAAATGCAAACTTACAGTAACTGTGTGATGTCACAATTTTTGCGGTGAAGTTCTCGTGCATTTGGAAGCCATAATAAGTCACAATTTGGTCCGTCATGGAGGTGACCGGGTAATTGGTCTGAGACTCAAAGTAATTGGGATCGCCTCTGATGAACCACATCGAACTCAGGACCAGAAGACAAGCAACCAAATTCATGATGGTCTTTAGTGAATGAAATCATGCATCACAGGCTGCAAAATAAATAGATTATCTGCTAACTATAAATATACCAGTTAAAACCTTCAAGTGAAACTTTCACTATATATATATATATATATATATATATATATATATATATATATGTAAAAAATGAACAATGAATAATCAATATTCATTTTTACATAAGAACCAAAATCGCTTAACGCGAGTTTGGATAATAATTTTACTTGTAGCTTTCTACTTTTGTTTGTGTCATAACCTTACGATCTACCATTTCTATGGTTTAGTCGTATCCATTATCCATTTTCCATTTGTTATAGAAGTTATTATAATTAATTATGAATTGTCTTGCATCTCACCCTCGACCCTAGATTATGCATACACATTGCATATAACAGGATTGGAACCCGTAGTTGTACTTCTTAGTCATTAATACCCACTCTTTGTCTCTAATTCGTTCTTGTAAATCTTCCTAATAATGATTTGTACTATACGTACAAATTCAATAACTATGACATCACATTTTCCCGTCATTAATTTCCCTTCATCATATCTCTAGTATTCAATGTATGAAAATTCTTTAACATCATAATAAAAACTGTACACTCTATAGAAGTCATTATTTATATGTTATGTAGTATAAATATTATTATTCAACCATATTCATCCATACCGTATGTGCCCATGTACTTTGTATTATATTTCTAACATCTCAATTGTCTATTAATATGAAACACTGTAACAAAACAGTTATAGTAACTGTTTAATTATAATTAACTGTAATACTTTTAATTTAATATAATGTAATGTACTTTAATGAAACTGTACTTAATGATGTAATGTACTAAATGACGTAGTCAATGTACTTTAATGAAATTGTAGTTAACGATAATAAATGAATTGATAATTATAATCATAGTTACAGTAGACCAAAATTACAATGTACTCAATGTCCGACCCGACATTATGTCGCCATAAGGAATGTAGAATCGGCAATACTGTTGTTATTTTTTTTATTATTATTTTTCCGTTGGAATAATTTTGATGTGCTTTCTACTTTGCCAAATAATTGATGACCTGTTGTTTTTTAAAATCTCATAATCATTTTTTTAGATTTAGCTTAATAATGAATCCTGAGTAACTTTTGCCATGTCATGTTTTGTATACATTCTTTCTTCATTATAAAAGATGAAGTCATGTCTTGCCTAAGCATTTAATTGTAAATCTTAAACCTTTAATTTTACTCATATGCATATTTTAGTGTAAAGATGCATAGTTCAATTTCCACTTTTAGTTAACTTGGCAGATCGTGATAACATCAGATCTGAAAATACGCAATTTAAGATAAAAATATGGCTTCATCTTCAAATATCTTGTTTATTCGTTTAAACCTTACACAGCTAAAAGATTTACTTTATTTTCAAATATTGTGCAAAAATAATACAGCCTCTTCAACATTTAATAATGATGATGTTAGTAGAATCGGGGTATATAAACCCCACCAATTTCTTCCATGTTTGTTCTGATTCCAACTACGAGGCTGAGCATTACCTGTAACAGTTTAGGAGTAAAACACAGTAAGAAAAAGTCTTTATCTTCTCCTTCGAGCCGTGCTCTCTTCAGAAAACTTAGTCATTAGAATCTCCCGATAAGTTACAAGAAGAATCGGGGAGAAACCTCAAAAAATTTAATAAGCCTCTCAGAATCCTCCGAGCCACTAAAGAAGAACTCGGAGAGTAGTATAGAAGAAACTACTGCAAGTAACAGATCCGTTGCTGCCTCCTAACCAGAACCCCCGTCGACTCCGAACCACCCCAGGGCCATAGACGGAGGGGTTAACAGTCTGGCGACCTTGCCAGGATCTTAACAGATTTTAAGAAGAAGATTACTTTAAGAAGAAGAAGATTTTAAGAAGATTATTTTAAGAAGAGGATTCTAACAGTCTGGCGACCCTTTAACCAGGATCTTCACGACTCCAGGATTCTTCCAGTCTTCCAGACCCTGGAACCAGAACCAACACCCAGTTGACCGGCGTGTCACGACTTCTAGTTCGTCACATCTACCCTTGAACCGGTACGTCACGACTCCAAGTTCTCCACGCCTAGTTTTCATCCAAGAACAAGTGGCCAGCAAGACACGTCTTCAGGACACGTCTCTAGGATTTCGCCGTAGGAATCTTGTTAAGTACAAAACTCTTTTTTAAATAATCTCTAAAACATTTGAAAATTCAGTATTATTAACAGTTAATATTTAGTATTGAGCCAGAATTTAACACAAAACACAGTGAACACTTCAGACACCAGTGATACATTTTTTTTAGTGAAATAGTAATTTTCACAGAAGTTAAAAGTCACAGAATTATTGTCACAGAATTATTGTCACAGAATTATTGTCACAGAGTTAATTGTCACAGAGTTAATTGTCACAGAGTTAATTGTCACAGAGTTAATTGTCACAGAGTTAATTGTCACAGAGTTAATTGTCACAGAGTTAATTGCCACAGAGTTAATTGCCACAGAGTTAATTGCCACAGAGTTAATTGCCACAGAGTTAATTGCCACAGAGTTAATTGCCACAGAGTTAATTGCCACAGAGTTAATTGCCACAGAGTTAATTGCCACAGAGTTATTTTCAGTTATATTCAGTTATATTCAGTATAGAATAATTTTATTTTATGTACCAAACATAATAGTACAGTACCTTCGCGTACATTAGAGTGAAATGTTGTTTACATTTTTTATTTTTGTTTGCAAATTTTTTCAAATTATTGAATTGAGTTGACCTGCAAATTAAGAAAGAGAGAGTTTACAGAGAGTTTATAGAGTTATAGAGATACTTGATTGTATTTCAAGTAAGTCCAGAGGATAATAGTCTCCACTTGATTGAGATCAAGTGCAGTCATTTTCCGTTTTCAGTTAATCTTCACTTGATAGCAGTTCAAGTGCAAGTCAGTTTCGTTTTCAGTTAATCTTCACTTGATAGCAGTGAACTCCATTTGATAGCAGTAGACTCCACTTGATAGAGTTCAAGTCAGTTTCATTTTCAGTTTCAAGATACTACTTGATAAGAGTTCAAGTCAGTTTCATTTTCAGTTTCAAGATACTACTTGATAAGAGTTCAAATCAGTTTCATTTTCAGTTTCAAGATACTACTTGATAAGAGTTCAAGTCAGTTTCATTTTCAGTTTCAAGATACTACTTGATAAGAGTTCAAGTCAGTTTCAGTTTCAAGATACTACTTGATAAGAGTTCAAGTCAGTTTCATTTTCAGTTTCAAGATACTACTTGATAAGAGTTCAAGTCAGTTTCATTTTCAGTTTCAAGATACTACTTGATAAGAGTTCAAGTCAGTTTCATTTTCAGTTTCAAGATACTACTTGATAAGAGTTCAAGTCAGTTTCATTTTCAGTTTCAAGATACTACTTGATAAGAGTTCAAATCAGTTTCATTTTCAGTTTCAAGATACTACTTGATAAGAGTTCAAGTCAGTTTCATTTTCAGTTTCAAGATACTACTTGATAAGAGTTCAAGTCAGTTTCATTTTCAATTTCAGAATACTTGATAGAGTTCAAGTCAGACAGTTTTATTCCAAGTCAGTTTTATTCCAAGTCAGTTTTATTCCAAGTCAGTTTTCGAATCCCAAGTCGAGTTTTCGAATCCCAAGTCGTTTTCAAGTCTCCAGTCATTTCAATGCAGTCAATTGAATTCAACTTTTTCTTTGTAATTTAAGAGAATTTAATTTAAGAAAATGTAATTTAAGAATTTAATTCAACCTTTTTTTTTGTTGTTTAAGGGAATTTAATTCAACCTTTTTTTTTTGTTGTAAAAGAGAATTAAATTCTACCAGAATTGACCGGTTTGCGTCTTTAGTTTAACCTTTTTTTTTTGTTTGTAAGAAGGAAATTGACCCATTTGTCTTTTCTTTTCATGCCATTGTTGCGTATATAAATTATACTTATGTATTTTAATGTTTGTAACAAAACCGTTTTTACAAAGGTTGTAACGATTTTGGTAATTATTGTAATGTATATGAGGAACATGCCGTCCCTCCGTTTGTTGAACTCTTTTAATTTTTGTTCTAAGTAGTGTGACAAGCAATCTCTTTCCTTTAAAAAAAAACAAAAAAAAAAACGTAATTGTCAATTTCAGACTAAAATATCAAATAATTCAAATTCTATCAACATTTAACGAAAAAGTATGATTTTTCTACTTAACATGCAAAAATTATTAAAACCTTTTTAATATTTTTTTTTATTATAAAAAAATAATTTTTAATGTAAAATTTACCTGAAATTATTAAAAGAAAAGATTGTTCGAAATGCTTTCCTTCCATTTCAATAACTTTTTATTCTTGGTCGAAATTCATCTATGGCTCGATTTACTTTTATTTTTTTTAAATATTATAAAATTATGTTTAGCTCGTTGAAATGCATAATTGATTTCTATTTTTAATCTGTATTCTTAATTTTCTTAATTCAATTATCGTACCGATACTTCTGGTTAATGTTAATGGTTATATAGTTCATATATAGCTAGGAATGTTACTAGTCGAATTTAATTCCATCTTCAAAATTCAATTTTAAAACCGTGAGATTTACTTTCATTAATTGTAAGTTCTTCTAAGTACGTTTTTTTTAATTACCTTATACGTGTAACTGATTATGTAAAATCTATAATCCTAATTGAATTTTATTACTTTTGACACATATTCCGTCCAGTCACTTTTGCATTAAAACTCGTATGCAAACATCATCATTATAATACATCATAATTATTGCTTACTATATATAAATTCTCGCTCATGCATTTATTCAGTTAATTTAACAATCCTCTCAGCTAATCTGTCTCTCGAAATTATAAGATACACACAAATACACATTTGACCACAGGTCTATACATCATCCACTACGTAATTCGATTTGTACCTACAACAGTCAATAAAAATGCATGTATGCACACTACATATACTATATATACAAACCTTATGCTAAAATCATTGGATATCACAATAAACTATTTCATTGCGCGTAAGTGCTATGTAATTTAGTCTTAATCATTTTTGCTTTCTAATATATCTTGCTTATGCATTTATTCAGTTAATTTAACAATCCTCTCAGCTAATCTGTCCCTCGAAATTGTAAGATACACACTTTGTACCTAGTACACAAAAATACGCACTAGACCACAGGTCTATACATCATCCATTACGTAATTCTATTTTTACCTACACTAGTCAATAAAAATTAGTTTATAGATTGTACGATTTACGTTTTTCCCTTTTATCTGCTATTCATTATGTATGTAATTTGTCCCACAGAAAAATAAAATTTTGTAAAAATTTTTTAACCATATCATTGTTTGTCTAACTTAATTGTTTGTCTAAATTAAAGTATTAATCTTTGAATTTTTTGTATTTTATAATAACTTTATAATAACTCTCTAAGCATAATAACACTTGTTCTGTATAAAACTTGTAATGTAAAGAAAAATTCGTCACCTAACTTGAATTAGTTACGATGTTATTTTCTCAATTGTATTGTATTGTATTAATTTTATTATATTATTGTATAAATATCATTTTAAAGGGGAGAGCAATGTAAAAAATGAACAATGAATAATCAATATTCATTTTTACATAAGAACCAAAATCGCTTAACGCGAGTTTGGATAATAATTTTACTTGTAGCTTTCTACTTTTGTTTGTGTCATAACCTTACGATCTACCACTTCTATGGTTTAGTCGTATCCATTATCCATTTTCCATTTGTTATAGAAGTTATTATAATTAATTATGAATTGTCTTGCATCTCACCCTCGACCCTAGATTATGCATACACATTGCATATAACAGGATTGGAACCCGTAGTTGTACTTCTTAGTCATTAATACCCACTCTTTGTCTCTAATTCGTTCTTGTAAATCTTCCTAATAATGATTTGTACTATACGTACAAATTCAATAACTATGACGTCACATTTTCCCGTCATTAATTTCCCTTCATCATATCTCTAGTATTCAATGTATGAAAATTCTTTAACATCATAATAAAAACTGTACACTCTATAGAAGTCATTATTTATATGTTATGTAGTATAAATATTATTATTCAACCATATTCATCCATACCGTATGTGCCCATGTACTTTGTATTATATTTCTAACATCTCAATTGTCTATTAATATGAAACACTGTAACAAAACAAAGTTATAGTAACTGTTTAATTATAATTAACTGTAATACTTTTAATTTAATATAATGTAATGTACTTTAATGAAACTGTACTTAATGATGTAATGTACTAAATGACGTAGTCAATGTACTTTAATGAAATTGTAGTTAACGATAATAAATGAATTGATAATTATAATCATAGTTACAGTAGACCAAAATTACAATGTACTCAATGTCCGACCCGACATTATGTCGCCATAAGGAATGTAGAATCGGCAATACTGTTGTTATTTTTTTTATTATTATTTTTCCGTTGGAATAAATTTTGATGTGCTTTCTACTTTGCCAAATAATTGATGACCTGTTGTTTTTTAAAATCTCATAATCATTTTTTTAGATTTAGCTTAATAATGAATCCTGAGTAACTTTTGCCATGTCATGTTTTGTATACATTCTTTCTTCATTATAAAAGATGAAGTCATGTCTTGCCTAAGCATTTAATTGTAAATCTTAAACCTTTAATTTTTACTCATATGCATATTTTAGTGTAAAGATGCATAGTTCAATTTCCACTTTTAGTTAACTTGGCAGATCGTGATAACATCAGATCTGAAAATACGCAATTTAAGATAAAAATATGGCTTCATCTCAAATATCTTGTTTATTCGTTTAAACCTTACACAGCTAAAAGATTTACTTTATTTTCAAATATTGTGCAAAAATAATACAGCCTCTTCAACATTTAATAATGATGATGTTAGTAGAATCGGGGTATATAAACCCCACCAATTTCTTCCATGTTTGTTCTGATTCCAACTACGAGGCTGAGCATTACCTGTAACAGTTTAGGAGTAAAACACAGTAAGAAAAAGTCTTTATCTTCTCCTTCGAGCCGTGCTCTCTTCAGAAAACTTAGTCTTTAGAATCTCCCGATAAGTTACAAGAAGAATCGGGGAGAAACCTCAAAAAATTTAATAAGCCTCTCAGAATCCTCCGAGCCACTAAAGAAGAACTCGGAGAGTAGTATAGAAGAAACTACTGCAAGTAACAGATCCGTTGCTGCCTCCTAACCAGAACCCCCGTCGACTCCGAACCACCCCAGGGCCATAGACGGAGGGGTTAACATATATATATATATATATATATATATATATATATATATATATATATATATACAGGGCCGGATCTAGAAGTTGCGAGGCCCTAGGCAGATCTAGAAATTGCGAGGCCCTAGGCCTATATATATGAAAATATGGACTTAATTATCGATACTATATCAGCAATATTAGAATCCCGCATAGACAGAACTATGCCAGCACTTAAAAATTAAACCAAACCAAAATAATCACGCATGGAAATTGTATAAGAAATATAAATAAACCATACAAATAAGTATAAATTATAATATGAATCAAGATTTGTATCGAAAATATAAGACAATGATTTCTAAGATTTATATAATATTATAGGTAATGACTTTCCATAGTATACAAACGTTTTTCATATGTGATGTATAAGAGATGTTGACATTTCATTTTTTATAATAGTGAGCGATCGACTTATCAGGCTAAATATTAATGCTTTAATGTTTGGTTCAGATGCTCCTTGAATATTACAGCAATGCTTTTCTACTTTTCTTCGAGCTAAACTCTTCAATTAATTGAGAATAATCTAATGAATTTGTTATATCGTTTTTATTGATAACATAGCTAATGATTGCAATCTCGCTTGAGACATGGTGGAACGCAAATATGTTTTAATAAGTTTGAGACGCGAGAAACTTCTTTCAGCCGAAGCAACAGTAACTGGGATGGTTAATACTATTCGAAGTGCAACATAAACATTAGGATAAATCTCACTTAGTTGTTTTTGCACTATATAAACAAGGGCATTTCCGAGATCTGTTTTCTCAGGTATAAACCTGCAAAGTACTTTAAGTTCTTCATAGAGTTCTAAATCATTAATATCACTTGAACAGAACGCGCAAAACGGCTTGAGCGAGGCCCCCTTTGACACGAGGCCCTAGGCGATCGCCTAGTTCGCCTATAGCTAAATCCGGGCCTGTATATATATATATATATACAGGGTGGCGCAAAAGTCGCGCACCATACAATAAATTACATTCCGCGTTCGAACTGGTGACCATTAATTTGAAAGCACTGTCCGATTTGCTGTACATGTGAGGCCATTAGAATAGCACAGGCCCATCCCCCGGTTTCCCGCTATCCCATTTTGCGCAGTAACCAATCAGTACGCTGTATTCCGTGGGTGTGACGCACCCCCACACGGGCTTGAGACCAAAACCATTAAACTCGGTTCACTCGTTAACGAGTAATAAGTTGATTTTCTGGCGTACGCTTTTCCTTTCTGCATTAAAAGAAACGGTCAAGTTATACCTAAAACTTTCAGACCTTTTAAATCCTCTACTGTTTTTGTTACAAGCTTGGCCTAAACAAAACTTATTTAGTACTTGTATAAAAAAATTTAGCGCAAGTACAAATTAGGTTTTGTTTAGGGCAAAATCTGTAACGAAACTGGTATAGAATTTAAAATCATTATCAAATAATCTTAAATTATGCAAACACACATGCCTACAGTATATTGCATTTAAATTTAAATTTAAATTCTATACGCCTCGGATGATATTTGTTAATTATTAATTAGTTTCTTTGTCGTCAACGGTGAATGATTCAATTGAAAGAAAAAAAATTCGATTTTACTGTTCCATGATTAGCGTTAGTGTGCTGGAACGTGTTCAGACATGATGTGGACAGCGAATCAAAAGTTGTTTTCGACTTAATGGTCAGTATTTCGAATACTGACTGATATTTACCCTGTGGTGCACGACTTCAGCGTTTTACTGTAATTTACCCTATGGTGCCCGACTTCTGCTTCACCCTATATATACCTATATATACACAGTATATATATATATATATATATATATATACACAGTATATATATATATATATATATATATATATATATATATATATATATATATATATATATTACTTTACTTTGTTACTTTATGCGAGTTCGAACGACGGTTCAGGATCGACCTGCGGTCGACCCCTCTGCAGCATCCCGCCTCATTTCCGGGATTTGGTGAAGGAGAGAATTGCTGTCTGATCTCCTCCTGTCCTCGTAGCCGGCCACGCATGGCTGGTCAGGGATTTCGCACAGGAATCTGTCCAGCTGGTTCTTAAAGTTATTCAGATCGGTGTGCTGGAGATTCCTTACTTCTTTTGGTAGGGCATTGAAAAGCTTTGGGCTTGGTATTCTGAGGGTATTTTCCATCCTCGTTTTCGTGGCCCCTTGACCCACCGCAGCTGGGACAGTACAAAATCTGCCTAAAACTATGACTAGAAAACTATTTTTAAGGATAAAGCAATGGAACAGTATGTTCCGAAAAAAACAACCCAGAGGAAAAAGAAGCAATTTCAAGAGATGAAAATGGACAATGTTTCGCGAGAGAAAGAGAATGGCTGCAAAATTAAAAAACTGCAAAAATATCAATAGCAGAAAAGTGATTAAAGAAAAACTGGAGAGTATCAACTGAGAGTATAATTAAAATTTTTCTACGTTATTTCGAGTAAAACTCTATTCTACTATTTGTAAATGTAAGTTAAGTATGGTTAGGTTAGGCTGGGTTAAGTTAGGTTAGGTTAGGTTAGGGTGAGATAGGTTAGGCTAAGAGACCCACCATCATTTCTAATGCTGTGATGGGGAGTGGTGTTGTGCTGTGGCCACAACATAGCAGTTAAAGGTCCCAGTTGTGCTAGGTGGGGCTAAGTTAGGTTAAATTAGGTGAAGTTATGATAGTATATTTTGGTTTAGGTGAGAATAAACTGCTGTGATAGAAAGAAAGTAAATTTGGTAAAATCTAGCTGAGGACCGGAGAAGTGAGATGAAGGTAGGTTAGGTCGACTTAGCATTAGACACAGTAAATTAGGTAATGATGGAAATAACTTAGGTTATGTAAATGTTAAATTAGATTGAGTTAGATCGAGTTAGATTTAGGTGAGTTTAGTTAGAGTAAGATTACAATTATGTAGGATAGAGATGAAGCTGGATTATGTTCAGTTAACTGAAGTTAGGTTAGCATATGCTCGGTGTTAGATGAGAATCAGCTATTGGGAGGAGGATAATAGGCTCTAGGCTAGCCTAGAGTGGATCTTATATCTTTGTTAGTTTGTAACTCTGTAACTTTACACGGAATCCGAACCAAGGGTCACTACATAAATCTGGATGCAGAGGACGACTCCCCATCCAACTACAAGCTAGACCCGATGTCGCTAAACTTCGTTGGTCGATGGGAAGCAGTGTTACGACAATGACCACGACTTAACCATATAATTTATACCATGAAAAGCCCATCGAATTGAAAGAAAAACATTAAAATAGGTAACTTACAAAGCTTTTAAGCTTAATTGTTTATAAACGTATAAAAATACTTCAAATAGATCTAAGTTGTACCCCAAATAATAGCATTCTTCTAAATAAAGCGTCTAAAACATATTTCCGCTGCGGGTCCAGGAATAATGCAAAAGTTCTAAGCAACTGCTATTAAATTACATTCAAAGTACAATTACCAATTTCGCAAGGGACAACTGTCAAAGTAGTCAATCTGTGACAGTGGTTGATACATTGAAATTCTTTCCAGCTCCATTACTGCCGCAGAGTAGTGTCCCCAAAATTCGTGGCCAATCCCAATTTATTACATTTTGAAATGTTTACAGAACACTGAGAACAGTTTATCATAGAAGCAACAGGAACTGTTCTAAGGTACGGTAATGTGTTTGTTCAATATTTTCGAGATGAAGAATAGCCATCTGACCGGCACAGTGTTTCGACATGTTTACCCTAAAAATATGTTCCACTTAAATACGCCACAATTACCAAATGGCCCAAATTCGTTCCCGTACAAATTGTGGGCAGTTACAAACAGTTCAGATATACGTAAGTGTTCTCGAATATATGAATGTGATTTTGAAGACAGTGTCTTATCGACTACATAACTTACACTAACACTCCACCAAAATAAGGTAACGTAACATCTTTTATGTTACTACTTGCTTTTAAACCACTTTGCAAAATGAAACATACTTGAGAATTACAGAGTCCTTATATATATATATATATATATAATATATATATATATATATATACAGGGTGGTGCAAAAGTCTGGACCCATAGGCAATTTACTATATAAAAAATATCTTTCGATTTT
Source organism: Bathynomus jamesi (assembly GCA_023014485.1). Lineage (NCBI taxonomy): Eukaryota > Metazoa > Arthropoda > Malacostraca > Isopoda > Cirolanidae > Bathynomus > Bathynomus jamesi. The sequence goes on along the minus strand of JAJOZX010001539.1, from coordinate 294,354 downwards.
TATAATAGTTTTTTATAATTTAATTTTTGTTTATATTGGGTTACATTGGGTTGAGGAAGGACACGTGCAATACAGGCCAAGAGTTATGGTATGGGCTGCTATGTGGGGAGGTACGATAATTGGTCCATATTTCTTCCCAGACACTGTAACGGGTGAAACACCTTAACTTGTTAACAAATTTCCTTATGCCTCGATTATAGAAATACCATTACAAAATCGGAGAGTTATGTGGTTTCAGCAGATGGGGCTCCGCCACATTTCGCAAAGGTCGTTCGCAAATTTTTAGATGAAACATTTCCAGGGAAATGGATTGGACGACGTGGGCCAATTGAATGGCCACCCAGATCTCCAGACTTGACTCCTTTGGATTATTTCTTATGGGGACACCTTAAATCAGTGGTTTACGTTAACAAACCAAGAACAATACAAGCGCTAAAGGATAACATCACAACAGAAATTGAAGCCATAAGAACGAATATTACTATGCTTACAAATGTGCAAAGGTCTTGTGTCAACCGAGTAGAAAAGTGTTTGGAAGAAGATGGACATCAATTCGAACACTTATTGTAAATTGTGAACTAGAACGTTAAATTTAACATAATTTAGTCACTGGTGTATGGTTAATTAAATTTCATTTCATAATAATCTTCCTGCAGGCCACACTTTTTTTCCATATAAACCGCCTATGGGTCCAGACTTTTGCACCACCCTGTATATATATATATATATATATATATATATATATATATATATATATATATATATATATATACAGGGTGTACATAAAGTCAGGATCTATTTTTGTGAAGCACTTGGAAATTATATGGAATTCAATCATAAAATGATAAAGTGGTAACATTTATTAAATAATTAAGAGCAGGATTCGACGTGACGCCCATCAGTATCCCTGCACAGCTCAAATGTACCGCAGCATTTCTAAACACATTCTGGAGCATTTGCGGGGTTATGTTATCTGCAGCAGTTCGTATACGTGTACGTAAGTTTTCAAGACTCGTAATCTTCGTCTGATAGACGTGCGATTCGATAAAGCCCATGCAAAGAAATCTAAAGGGGTTAAATCTGGTGATCTCGCTGGCCAAGGTCTGTTGCTTCCGCGTCCGATCCAGCGATTTGGAAAACGCCATTTAGATAATCCTGAACAATTTTGGCATAGTGACAAAGGAGCACCATCATGTTGATAGACGACGGGGATAGGATTGTTAGTACCGTCGTCTATCAACATGATGGTGCTCCTTGTCACTATGCCAAAACTGCTCAGGATTATCTAAATGGACGTTTTCCAAATCGCTGGATTGGACGCGGAAGCAACAGACCTTGGCCAGCGAGATCACCAGATTTAACCTCTTTAGATTTCTTTGCATGGGGCTTTATCAAATCGCACGTCTATCAGACGAAGATTACGAGTCTTGAAAACTTACGTACACGTATACGAACTGCTGCAGATAATCCCCGCAATGCTCCAGAATGTGTTTAGAAATGCTGCGGAACGATTTGAGCTGTGCAGGGATACTGATGGGGTCACGTCGAATCCTACTCTTAATTATTTAATAAATGTTACCACTTTATCATTCTATGATTGAATTCCATATAATTTCTAAGTGCTTCACAAAAATAGATCCTGACTTTATGTACACCCTGTATATATATATATATATATATTATATATATATATATATATATATATATATGAAGTGAAAGAATATCTTAACATAAATGTTTACGCCAGTTAGGCTTCATAAAATACATGTGAACTCTGTTTCGCTGCTCCTCCGAGTTTTTAGTATATCTTTCTGCATGTCACACACATTGGTAGTATCCATTATACATGTACAGTATATTTCATGCAAGTTGATATTACATAAGACTAATTACAAAAGGGAACTTCACTTGGTTTCAATTGTTTTTTTTTATAAAAATTGTAAAATAAAGGGAAAATGCAATGAATCTATATTATTTCGTAATTTCATAAAAAAATCTCTTTCGCTAGGTTGGTGGTTGGAGATCGGACTCAAATTTCCGAAAGTTCGGGTTCGAACCCCACTGCCACCGCAGTTGGAGTCATATCAGCCACCTTCTCTCCACTTTTTATCTATCGATATTCCCATTTGGATCCCCCGTATCTTTTGCATTAGTTTGATTCTCCTTCATTCGTTTTAATATAAAATATATATTTGTAGCGACAGAGACGCCTTCAGATACTTTCGCGATTTCCACACAACCACGACCAAGATGACGTCACATCGCGAGCCACACTCAAGGCATTTGCCTCTGCCCTGAACGTCACACCTCAATTTCATTATAAGGACTCTTTGGCACGACGCCTCAATCGCATCACTTCTCTCCTCTGAAGAAATTCTCCATTGACACGTTAGATCTCATCATGTAAACAAGGTTGTAGCAGACCCCATTGGCCGAGTATCATTCACCTAACTTTATATAAAGACCTATCATTACCTCGCGCGTTATATAATATTGAAGTCATTATTCAAGGGCACATTTATACATTTCAGTACAACTTTCATTCAAACAACTGCAACTTTATTTGTTTCCCTTAAATTTTATTTATTTTGTTCAATAAAAAAAGAAAATTTCCTTAATTAATAACATTATTTGGTCTGCAAAAGCCCATTGGTGACCCCAGCCTCAAGCAATCATAATCATTAACATTAACACCTTAACCTTATTATTATAATAGTGCCAACGAGGCACTATATATTTATCACTTACTGTTTAAATAAACATGATATGTCCTGATTGGAAAGAAAGTCACAAAGATAAGCCAACTTTCTCTTCTTCGTAAAAACGCAGAATAGCTTTGAATTTAAAATCATTTTAAGTTTATAATCGTACGTAGTGAAAATCAATTCGACGTCACAAGTATGAAATCTCGATATTTACTCAACGAATACAGTAAATATTGACACATGAAATAATGAGAAAATCAGCTCCACTGTTGACTTTTAATTATTGACAGGCATCACGCAAGCTGAATATTTCCTTTCAATCGTTATTATTATTATTATTAAGTCTATATATAAATAATTATAGCAAATTATATCGTAAATGAAATATTAGGTTTCAGTATAATTTCATTCCCATTGGTAATATTTTTTTTTTCTAATTTGAAGTTTTTGAAGTATATCTAATTGAAATTTAAACTTCAAACTTCAAACTTTTATTCAAAAAAGAATACAAGTGACAGAGTTTTACAACTTTTAGATATTTGATATGACATTAATATATTCACAGTACAGTACTCTTATCTGAATATGCCCTTGGAAGTATGGATGCTTTTTAGGCAAAATTAATGGCATTTACCTTACTTATTACATAAAAATAGTGAAAGTAGCAAGTAATAATAATAGAGACAACAGAAACTACTACTATTACTACTATTACTACTACTACTACTACTACTACTATTAATAATAATAATAATAATAATAATAATAAACACTATAAAGTTTACGAAATGTTACATAATTTTAAATTAAATGATTTATTGTACATTACATAAAATAGTGAAAGTGGCAAGTAATAGTGACAACAAAAAATAATAATAACAGCAATAATAATAATAAATGTTGAATACTGAACATTGAACAACTTTTATTGATAAAATGAATGCAGCACTTTTACAATTTACAATGACATAAATAATTGTGAAACTTTACTATTTATTTTATTCAAAGTTGAAAAATGTTTCATAATTTTAAATTAAATGATTTATTGTATATTGAGTAGAAAATAATTGATGCTTAATAATAATAATAATAATAATAATAATAATAATAATAATAATAATAGATTATGAAATTAAAGGTGGTTAATGAAATTAGCATATTTTAAATAGTCGATTACAAAATTGATTACTATGATAAAAATGACAGTGGTGAACTTATACATCAGTAAGAGCTAATGAAGTGCTTTTTTTAGTGAGTTGCGAAATACATTTAGTGATAAAGCCTCCCTGATATTTATGGGAATTACATTCCATACATCTGCTGCTATGAAAAAGAGCGCATTTCCTGCGGTTTCTATTGTATAGTTAGGTTTGTGTATAAAATCACTGGGCAGTCTGGTGTTATAACGATGGTGTATTTGATGGGGGGATGGGGGTGATTGCTCTTTGAATGGGTGATGTATGTCGATTTTTGTTGATAGCTTTGAACATATTGACAGCAACATTCAATTTGTATAAGTCATTTTAGTTTTAAAATATTTAGCTCTTTAAACATTGGGGAAGTGTAATTTTGTCCGTTCTCATTATTCGAGAGAATTCGCAGACATTTTTTATGAATTACTTCCAAAGGATGTTTTATATATTTCTTGGAGCTAACCCATATATGTTGTGAAAGCGGAAATAACTATTCTGAATCATTCCCAATTCTGAACTACTTTCACTTTCATACGTAATGAGTTCGCTCCAAGAGCGAATGTCCTTTAATCTCGTCCTTAATCGAAATGCAACCATGAGTAATCACCCTTTCAGATCACTTAGCTTACATCAGAGTTATTCCCATTTTCTCTATTGCCCATCTGTTATGAAATTGATGATATTAATTTTTTTTTTTTATGCAGGAAGTATGGGCAAGGGCGAATGCCTGCAAAAAACACTCCCACATTGAGGAAGAAGAGAGCCATAATCAAGGTCCAAGGTTTTCGAGATACCTGAACACTCTGCATTTGAAAGATTGGATGTCATAGACAAGGGAAAGATAGATTGAGGATGATTGTTCCAGAGTTCACCAGTTGAGTAGATGTAATATTGAAAATACTGATTAACCCTCGCGTTAGAGTGTTGGACAGAAAAGGAATGAGAATGTGTTGAAAGTCTGGTGCTGCGTGCTCTCCTTAAAGGAGGAGGTATGCAGTTAGAGAATTCAGAAGAGCAGTGTCCGTTATAATAGTAATAGTAAAAATAGAGTGAGGCAACAATGCGGCGAAGAGAGAGGGATTGAAGACAGTCAGTAAGAGGCAGGAATTGATGAGACGAAAAGCTTTTGTTTCCATCTGGTCAAATGAAGCTGTGTAGTTATGAAAAACGTACTCCATACAGGGGCGGGAAAGACCCCTGTACAAAGACAGCGACTGAGTGAGGGTGAAGAAACAGCAGAGTTGGTACAGCACAGCTAACCTTTTAGAAGCTGTTTCAAAAATATTTTTAGAAAGAGAGTATATGTGATCTTTCCAGGAAAGATTACGAGAAAAGGAAACACCAAGAATGTTAAGAGAAAAGGAAGGATTGAGTTGTGTATTGTTGAAAATAAGGGGATAGTCGTGTGGAAAAATGTGACGAGTAGACAGATGAATGTACTGGGTTTTTGTGGCATTGAAAACCACGATCAGAGATCTACTAGAAAGGCCGGAGGTGAGGTGCGCTATAGCCGTCTTTCGCGAAGCAAAGAGTGACTGTGAGGGGCGCATTGTGAAGCGGGTGGAAGGGTGAAGAGCGGAAACATCGGCATAGGAATAGATAGGACATGAAGTGCGACTTCAAAGGTCATTATTAATAAATAAAAGAAAGCTAGCGGGTGAGAGGATTGGACCCTGAGGAAGATTACTATTAATAGCTTTAGGAAAGAATACTATAACCGCAGCTATAAATTGGCCAAACACGAAATTAGAGATGAAAGTAATGTAAGTAAACAACGTTACGTCCCATTTGTTTGTCATTTTTAGCCTAACTCATAACAACTATACTTTTGTTGTGTTTATACTCTACATTATTTTTATATCTGGGTAACTATTTTATTTTGTAAACAAAGTGATAAACATCTATAAAAACATGGTATGGTGTGAATGATTCAAACATAATTAACGATTCAGCCATACAATATTGTAACGCATTAACACGGCCTCATTTTTAATATATTCTATGATAATTATAATATCTTTTAAGTTTATTTATAAACCATATCGGGCTGAAGAATTCCCCGCTTATATTCATGTTTTAAATAAAGAACAGAACTTTTCATAGGACGTACTTTGAAATTCCTCTCGTCTCAAATAAGTTTTAAGAATGTCCTTCGATAATACTTACAAATGAACGTGAGAAGAAAGGAAAACTGTTTGTAGACTGACAGTCATTTATTAATTACTATATGCACGATCAAAGGATATCTCTCAGCGTAATCAAATCCAGTTAATTTAGGTTCAGTGATCAAGAAGCCGTTGGTTTCAAAATAGATAAATTGTCTAAAGCCGCGTTACTTTATATCAAAAGATACCATTTTTTCGTCCCTAAAAGGTAAGTATCATTCAATTTATAATGTGAGATCTTGGAAACTCGCAAGGAATTTCACTACATTGGGAGAGAACTACGATCAAAGCTTATAAAGAATAAACCCTTTGGTTTTAACAATAATGATCTTAAAACGACTTACTTACTTACTGGCCAATCCCTAAATATATCGTAATAATGACATGTGGAAAGTCCTTCAGTATGAACTTCAATTTAGAATTAGATTGTTGTTGAGAGACCTTTAACTTTTAAAGCAGGAATTCCTAACCTCCGATACAAGTACGCGGAACTCCTTCAGATGGTAGGTAAGAGAATTTGAATATAAAGTTTGCTAATTGGTAATCACTTCAATGATAATGCATTTAAAAAGTAAGATTAATCGTAAATGAACAACTGGCAACTTTTCCGACGGGTATGTCGAATTAAAAAGGTTGGGAACCCTGCTTTAAAGGATTTTTGTTTGGAACCTCGTAAGTTTCCCCGTGTGTTAACGAGCAATTTATCACTGCCTTTATTAAATTTTATAGTTAAAAAATCCTGTTTTTAAGTAAATCAAAGCCTGAAAGAGACTATCTGGGATATGCAGACCTTTAACCTCCCGACACAAGACATTTAAAAATATCAAAATGACAATTTAGAATTCAGAATTTCGTGAAAGAAACAAACTTATCAAAATATAAAATATAAAATTAAAAATGGCATTGCAATTTGGCCTGAATGTACACCTAGATTAGAGTTCATCGCAGTGTACGTTGATAATTTTTACTGCAAGCTGTGTCACTGTTGATTTGCCACAAATCCATGAAGTCACGTATCAGAATTCTTATTTCACAGTAGTTACGTCTATATGTTAAATCAATCATTTATTTTATGTATGTTTATAAATTAAATAAATATAAAAAATATAATATTGCTGCACATGCTTATTTCGTAAATTCGTGGCTGACGCGTAACTGTGAATTATGAATTTCGGAAAAGAACGCGAGTGGAGTAACTCCTTCTGTTCCATCGATTCGATGTGGCGTCATAGTTTATGTTTTAAATTTTGTTCAAATTTTCATGAACGAAATCAAATTTTATCCGGAAAAGGTTCCGGGAGTCCAGACGTGAAATTTTCTCTGAAGAAAAGGCCATTGAATAGCGTCTTTTTGTCACATTTACAGAGAAATAACAAAGTTTTATTTTATGCAAAAAGGAGGGGCAAAAGCGGCCCCCCCCCCCCGACAATAGAAGAAAAAGAGAGCCAAATTGAAGGTCCAGGGTTTATGAGATACCTGAACACTCTGCGTTTAAAAGATTGGAGGTCATAGACAGGGGGAAAGATGGATTGAGGAAGATTGTTCCAGGGATCACCGGTTGAGTAGATGAAAGATTGAAAATATCGATTAACCCTTGCATTGGAGAGTTGGACAGAAAAGGAATGAGAATGTGTCGAAGGTCTGGTGCTGCGTGCTCCCCTTAAAGGAGAAGGCATGCAGTTAGAGAGTTCAGAAGAACAGTGTCCATTTTGATAGTGATAGTAAGGAGAGAGTGAGGCAACATTGCGGCGAAGAGAGAGATATTGAAGACACTCAGTAAGAGGCGGGGAATTGATGAGACGAAAAGCTTTTGATTCCACTCGGTCAAGTAGAGCTGTGTGGGTTCAGCCACCCCATACATGAGAAGCACATTCCATACAGGGCGGACAAGATCCCTGTACAGAGAGAGCAACTGAGCTGGGGTGAAGAAACTGCGGAACCGGTACAGCATACCTAACCTCTTAGAAGCTCTTTTGGAAAGAGAGTATATGTATATGTATATGCCAAAAATGTTAAGAGAAGAGGAAAGATTGAATTGTCTGTTGTTGAAGGTAAGGGGATAGTCGTGTGGAAGATTGTGACGAGTAGACAGATGGAGGGACTGAGTTTTTGAGGCATTGAAAGCCACAAGGTTTTCTCTGTCCCAATCAGAAGTGGCAGAAAGATCAGAGGTCAGGTGTACTATAGCCGTTCTACGCGAATCATGGAGCGACTGTTAAGAGGGACGCTTTGTGAAGCGGGTGGAGAAGTGAAGAGAGGAATCATCGGCATAGGAGTGGATAGGAGAGGAAGTGCGACTTAATAGATCATTGATAAGTAAAAGGAAAAGAGTGGGTGACAAAAGAGAATCCTGAGCAATACTACTGTTAATAGCTCTAGAAGAACAGTGGTCATCTACAACCGCAGCTATAGATCGGCTAGAAAGGAAATTAGAGATGAAGGCACAGATAGAAAGATAGAAACCGAAGGAAGGCAGTTTCGAAATTAAAGATTTGTGCCAGACTATATCAAAAGCTTTGAATATGTCTAGCGCAATTGCAAAAGTTTCACCGAAATCCCGAAAGTAGGATGACTAAGAGTCAGAGAGATATGCAAGAAGATCGCCAGTAGAGCGTCCCTTGCGGAACCCATACTGACGATCTGAAAGAAGATTGTGAGAAGAGAGGTGTTTAAGAATCTTCCTATTAAGGCTACATTTAAAAACTTTAGAAAGGCAAGAAATCAAAACAATTGGACGATAGTTGGAGGGTTGAGAGCGGTCACCCTCGTTTGGGACAGCCTGAATGAAAGCGAACTTCCAGCAGAAAGGAAAACTATCAGATGAAAGACGAAGACGAAAGAGTTTGTCTGGGCACAATGTCAGCACAGACACAGATAAAAATACATGGTGAACAATTTGCCAATCAACCTGGAGTGTTAGCAACTATGCCCTGTTTACACTAATCATGCTAATTTTTTCTTGTAACAAAATTAAATGGTTAATTTATTTATGTCATGCTTGTTTTAACTCTCGAAATTGATTGTAAAATTGACCATGGATTTGGCTGTTATAACCAAGCATACGGCGGTTATAATCCCCCCTCCCCGATTTGGGGAGAAATTATTGTAAACTCACTCCAAAAATTCATATCCTTTAATTAATTAATTAACTAATACCGATGCGTTTAAAATTCACTAAAATAAATGAAAATAATGAACCATATTAAAAGATCAATTATTTAAAATTCTCTCAACTTTTAAATGGTAACAAAAATCTTTGATTAAAATTTAAGAACTTCTAATGTCTTTCAATTTAGATTAATTCAATAAAATGTAAGAGATTTTACGATCTTAACTGCCTCAACTGACTTTCTTCCCTTCTTTTAAATAAAAATGAAAAAAAAATCATACACATAATATACCATAAATAAGAGAAATAACAATAAAACTGTAAGATAGTGTCCATTGGTGATAACGTTGCTTGAATATGAACACTGTGTACAGTTGATCTTGTACTGATTGATTATGCGCAGGTCATACGTAGCAAGATAGTTAAATGGACACAGGATTACAGACACAATTACTTTCTTAATAATTTCGATTTTTAATATGTTAATATTACATTATCATCAACACGCAAATAAGTCTATTGAGCATCAATTATATAGTCCAATAAAATTACATGTTTATACATTTTTTTTTTTTTTTAAAGTGTATGGGAGTGTTTCATTATGTAGGGGAACATGGGGTATAACGGAACCCTGAAGCAAGATGACATTTTGAGACTTGAGATAATTTTTTTTTTTTAATTATTTATTGCTGTGTTCTTCGATTTCGATTTCTTTTAAGAGAAACACGTTATTTGAACTGAACAGACAATGCAATTTTTGAAGAAATAAAAGTTGGGGCATGGCGGAACTCTGGGTTTCGTTTTGCCCCAATATAGGTACCTATAAAGTGTAAAGTGACTTTCACCTATTTGACCTGACTTGGGGCCAGGTAAGTACAGACATACTGACCTTTTCTTGTGTGCGTCAGGAACTAGAAGTGTGTAGCTACATTTTGGTGTAGGTTTCGTTTTTCTAACTTACGGCAATCAGAAGTTAGAAGGGGGAGGGGGTCAAGTTGACACCCCGACTGGGCGAGGGTGTAAAAATCGGCCGGAACGGCGAGGATTAAACGCTGTATAGTATGTCCAGCAGGGTACTTTCTTTGATAGCTGTGAGCCTATTGAGGCATGCTTGAGTGCAGTGTGACTCCTGGAATCAAAGAAAGTACCTTGCTATTCACACATACAGGTCTAAATATGTGAAGATGGATGCTAAACACTTCAATAACATCAAATGGCGGAAAATCAAATAATTGCGGTTTTTAAGTAAACGCTGATAAACAAACACACAGTTGCGATGCCAGCCGGCAACTGAGCTTTTATCACGTCAGACCGAACTGGATGAAAGCAGGTGGCAGCACCAGTACAGGCTAGAGAGGGAGGGTTCCGTTGTGCCCAGGGGGTTCTGTTATACACATGTTCCCTTACAGAATCTAAATAACTGTACGGCTATTTTTTCCATTTTTCTTTTTCATGAAAGAGGATTTTCAAAGGTACGTATAAGGAAAATGGCGTAATTTATTCTAAAGCGCCCAGTCGAGTCCAATCTCTGCTTCAGAAATTCGAAATAAGAATTGACATAATCGCTAGTACTGTTAAAGATGTGCTGCCGATGGACGCATGAAGAACAGCACCGCTCCAAGCTGAAATTATAATTATAAAATTTACTTTAAATGTAACAAAACTTGTCTCATTGTTAAATATTATTCATTTAATATTACTAAGGACCACACTTTCTGGGGAGGTTTCACAATGACAGTGAGATGATATCAGATATACATAAGAAGGGTCTTTTCAAAGCAATAAGACTAAAAGGTACAATAACTGAATACATGCAAATGTTTACTCTCTTTATCATTTAGAAGCCAAACCAGGTTAAATAGCGATATTTCTATGCTATACTTTAACGCATCTGAAAGTCCTTGTGGCGATCTGATATAACTGTTGAATAAGAGTATCACGTCTATTATAAACTTTCTACTCTAAAATGTACTGAGATCGTCTGATATACTGACATAACCTCCGATAAAATAATTAGTCTAAGAGTGGCAAATATTTCCTATGCCGAACATTCATACGATATACGGCCTGTGTGGCATCCTGAATATTCTGCTGAACATAATACTATTTGTATGTTGAGAGACTTAAAACCTCTAAAATTTAGCAGAATTTCAACTTACTCAATCGTTCAATTCAAGTAAACAAAGTTGAAAGTTGAAAGTGTAAATTATACATAAAAACTCACCGCATAATACTCCTTTGTTTGGCCCTTTTCGAGCGCACTTAGTCCTCGGGGAACAAGCTGTGCAAGCCTTCTTATTCTTGGCATAAAACTTATTGTTCGCCAGATCAACTGCAGCAAAGTTGCAGTACACGTAATAAGTCCATACACTTTTTTTGCCTTCGAAAAACGATAATTTTCCACAGCCAACAAACCGTGTTTTCCCGTACAGAACTAGAGTTAGGTCTTTTTGTTTATATGCCCTGAATATATGAACAATTGGTCAATGTTAGTTTTAACATTTAACGTCACATAATATGCAATTAAATTATGTATTTCATTTTATAGTCCATGAATTATAAGGGTTTAATGGGAATATTTACAAGGTAATTAGAGTATACCTAACCTAGTACATGTAAGCAAACCATTAGTTCATTTCAGACCTATGAAGAAATTTAATTTTTAAAACTGATGTAGGACATCTTCGCAGCAAGTAGTCATGGTTCAGTTTGTGCTACTATCTTGGTTCTGTTTTATCTTACATTTCATCACTTACTTCTTGGTAGTCGCGTATGGTTCCATTTGTTTCAGCTCATCCTTCTTCCAGGTCTGGAAACTCTTTTCCCAGAAATCGCCATCGGTCATGTTATCAGTGTTGTATATCATACTGATTAATTCATTTACTACCGTCATGTTTTCTGATAAATAAAATAAACTGGTTATATACAGGGTGTCCCCCAAAAAAGTCCCTATTTTTATTTGCCCGTTGTTTAATAATGTATGTATATTTTATTATTGGGGTTTCTTCTTCATAAAGGTAACAGACAGGTTGGGGGTTTTATTCCGCATATACCTGTACATTTCTAATCTTTCATTACTTAATAACTAATAAATATTGTACAGTGGCGCTCATAAATATTCGTACAGAGAAATATTTCGGATATATTCGTTTTATCTTTTGTACCATATATAGGATAAGTCATGAAAAGTTTACGTTCGTTTGGAAAAATTTATGAAATTTTTGCATTTTAACTTTTATTTTTCATAAATTCTTTGATGTTTTACATTATATGTTGGAGTTAAACTAATTTTTTCTTTTTTGTTAAATTTTTCCAACGTTAAACTTTACTATCGTATGCATGGTACAAAAGATAAGGACGAATATAACTGAACTATTTCTCTGTACGAATACTTATGACAGTCACTGTACATCAAAACCGTTCCTTCACAATTTCACACTTAAAGCAATGACATTTCCTAATCTCTACGAAATTAGAAAAAGACGATACCGCTACCAATAGACTAATAAGGACATAGCGGCATTACTCCACATTCACAGAGGTTTCAGCAAGATGGAGCACCACCACACACTGCTTGTGAAGCTCGCAACTTTTTGAGGAAACATTTTCCGGGCGACTAATCTCCATTCATGAGTCAGTGGAATGGCCCTCATACTCACCTAACCTCACATCCCTTCATTTTTTTGCGTGTGCTTACATAAAAGAGAGGATCTATTCTACCAAGCCTAAAACACTTGGAGACATAAAGACCAAAGTCTAAGAGGTAATCAACACCATTCCAGCTGGACTACTTCCAAAAACTATGTCAGACATTTATGTAAGGTTAGATATTGTGTTAGAAAAAACTAGCAATTACACTTCACATGTTGTTTACTTAAGGTTAATAAACTGCTATGTTTTACGTACCTGTTGCGTTTGTCTTTGAGTCTACATCCCCTTTTTTTAGTTTAGAACATTTATTTAGGTATAAATACTCCCTGACCTGATTAAAACCTTCGCAGTAAAATATCATTTCAGAATTAAATGCAAGTAAATTCTAAATTCTTGAATACATAGTATTTAAGATATCTTTTAAACATTATCTTATCCAGGACCAGCTTCCATAGCTCAGTTGGTAACACCATTTCCCTATTAGCAATCTGAAGGTACTGAGATCGGGAATGGGGGGGTTTGAACCCCGATAGTTGGCCTGAGCGGTGTGCCATTTTGTAGCCCTATTGGATTATTATTATTTATTATTACCTATTATCTTTCTTAGGTAATTGTACTACTAAAGTTTTTTATTCGGACACGAAAGTTCTTTTATAGTATGCAAAGAATTATAAAGCCAATGATTGATGTGTAGTTACGCGTTAATCATTGTAAAGATTTGGTAAGATCAAAATACGGTATGAACAATTTAGGGTGGAGCGAAAAATACTTTTTTTCTAGTATGAAGTTCTAATAGTGATTAAAAGTTGCATTTAGTGGACGAAATATGCCTGCCAAACTATGAGTTCATTTGTTTAAAATTTTCAGCTGCCACCAGGGGGCTAAAGTTAACACAATTTTGTGTAAAAAGGAAAAAAATGCTTCTATTTTAGGTTTGTCAAACTATTATAAAATTTTATCTTAGAATTATCTAATAGTTTGATTAAGATTCGTAAATGATCGTAATTCGTTTTGTAAAAATGCCTTTTCATATGCTTAATATCTTCAGCTGCCACAAGAGAGCTGAAGTTAACACAATTTAGAGTAACTGAGTCATGTTGAGACTACACTGAATGTTGTGGGGGAGGGTTTGGGGAGGGTTGTTGGGGAGGGTTTTGGTGTGAAGGAATTTCTTTCTGTGAGTCATCAGAACAGTGTGTTAACACTTGTCTTCTTAGGTAGTAGGCCTAGTCGCTCAGTTGATCGGAGAGTTTTTTAATATGATCGGAATATTATAAAACTTTATTTTAAAGTGATTTATATAGAGATAATATTGATTTTATTATAAAATGCTTGTTATAATGTATTATATAATTTTAGTTTATTTATATAATATATTATATATTTATAGAATATATTATAATACTTATAAATATATTATATGTATATATTAATTATATAATGTTTTGATGTTACAGGATATTTTGTGATTGTGAATTTTTCTTAAAAATATTATGGCATCAAATACTAAATATAAACATTTCACTAGAGAACATATGAAGTGTGCCATATTTGAAGTACCTTGTGAGATGAGTGATATGCAACTACCAACTTATAACTGCATTATGAAAGATTACCTGTTCACAAAACATTTAGTGAAGGAGCAGATGAATAACAAGGAGCCTTCATTTTCTGAAATAGCAGAGGCAGTTTCCAAAAAGGTAGAAAATATTTGGAAGAAGGCCTCTTTGCCAATAGTTTCACATACACGCGTTTTACAGATGATGCGAGTGTACCATGATAAATACAGGTCCTTATTAAAGCCATACAAGTCACGCAAGGATCAGCCTAAGTACAAAAATCAGCTTGAAGAATTTGAAAACTCTTCAAAATGCACTTTGTTTGACATCTGCACCTGCAAATGTAAGGAGTTTAGGAGATGGTCATGTGAAAAGAGTAAGAAAATCCCTCCAAAAGAGCAGGATTTTTTAAATGACCAACGAACACGCAGAATAATGGTGATAGGAAGCATTGACATAGCACACACAAGACGATTACAAGCAAGAGAACATCGAAAGGAAATGGAAAAAGCACGTCTGGAATCCTCACAAACAACTAGTGCTGCTATAACCAATACGTCCAACTTACAAATCGAAACAGAGACAAGTGAACTTCAACAACTAGAAGAGATATCTGAAGATAATGAGGAAGATACACCTCGACTCAATATGTAATATCAGAACAACAGATGCGTGAGCCACTGCCTTCATTAGCAATTACTTGTGATAGATTAAAATGTCGGACAGAGCTGGGGCTGCTATTGCTTCTGCAGTATTTGCAGATCTTAAAATTGTTACTCCCGAAGACAAAGGGAATATTATAGACAGAAGTAAGCTAAGACGTGAAAGACAAAAACAGAGAAAGGAACTACAACAGATAGGAGAGCCAAAATCCACGCGGGGATTATACTTTGATGGCAGAAAGGATAAAACAATGATTCAACTCCAGGAGAGTGATGGCTCTAACCACCAAAGAACCAAACGCGAAGAGCATGTCAGCATAATATCTGAACCACACTCTCTGTACTTTGCACATGTGACACCTTCCAGTGGCAAAGCTAAATACATTTGCACAGCGCTAGTGAATTGCTTGAAAGAAAGGAATGTTGATATAGGGAACATCGTTGCAGTTGGCTGTGATTCGACAGTGGTTAACACTGGTAGTATTGGAGGCACAATAAGATTACTGGAAGAAGCCTTTAATAAGCCATTGCAGTGGCTGATATGCCTTTTACACCTTAATGAACTTCCATTGTGCCATCTGTTTCATCACTTGGATGGTACCACTACTGGACCAAGAGCATTTTCAGGAGAAATTGGCCGAGCACTTTCAGACTGTGAAAAGCTTCCCACAGTTAACTTCAAACCCATTGAAATTCAACAGGACATGTGTGAAGTTGATGTAGATGACATAAGTACTGACCAGAAATACCTTCTTGAAATTCACAAGGCTATATCAAGTGGAACATTCTCAAAGAGTCTTAGTCATAAGAGTGCAGGCAGTATATCACATTCAAGGTGACTCACCACAGCAAACAGGACTCTGCGGTTATATGCAAGCACAGAGAATCCTTCAGGCAATTTACAAGAATTAGCTACTTTCATTGTTAGGGTATACGCACCAATGTGGTTTCAGATAAAGCGTAAACCATTATGCCAATATGGTGCTAAACATATGTGGCATATGATTGCAAGAAGCCGGTATCTCCGTGAAGAGCTTAGGAGAGTACATGACTCAGTCATTCAGCGAAATGCATATTACGCAAATCAAGAAAACATTCTCATTGCAATGATAGCTGATGAAAGGGAGCATGTGCGTCAGTTGGGATTTAGGCGTATCATAAAAGCAAGGGCATGCATTCAAGAAACAGATGTTATCAGGTATTTTAAGGTGTCAGAAATAAATTTTTATGCCAAAGACTATACAGATCTCATTATGTGGCAAGATTTTCAGATAGCAGAACCACCGATAACCAAAGGAGTTTCTGTTGATGATATTGAATCATGCATCAAACATGGTACTACTATTCATTCAGAATTATTTCAGTTTCCATGTCATACACAAGCCGTAGAGAGATGCGTCAAGCTCGTTACAGACACTGCTGGATCAGTCTGCGGACCTACAAACAGAGACGGTTGGATTCGTGCTACATTAGAATCAAGGAAAAAACAGCCAAAATTTGACACAAAAGCAAATTACTAAATAGTCTTCAGCAAGAACCCTTTCCAGAGGGAGGTTGGTTGAGGAAAGGGTGGTAACTCCGCTATGGCACGAAATAACATTTCTTAACTGTCTCAAGCCAGTATAAAGGAGGAGAGACATCCTAATTTATTACTGTTCCCTTTTTCAAGTAAATACAGAATCATACTTAATTGTCATTTTTAAGTTAACTTCAGCCCTCTTGTGGCAGCTGAAGATATTAAGCATATGAAAAGGCATTTTTACAAAACGAATTCTTATCATTTAAAAATCTTAATCAAACTATTAGATAATTCTAAGATAACATTTTATAATAGTTTGATAAACCTAAAATAGAAGCATTTTTTTCCTTTTTACCCAAAATTGTGTTAACTTTAGCCCCCTGGTGGCAGCTGAAAATATTAAACAAATGAACTCATATTTTGGCAGGTATATACCGTCTACTCAGTACAACTTGTAATCACTATTAGAACTTCATACTAGAAAAAAGTATTTTTCGCTCCACCCTAATGAACATATTGGCAGGATGGAATTTACAGTTTAATTATAAAATACAGAGTTTATAAAATGTTAACGAATAATAGAACAAACAGCTACAAGGAAGAGGGGGGCATTTATACTATTCCATGTATGGATTGTATCTTGAATTATGTTGGAGAAATGGTAAAACCTATGGCATAAGGAAAGGTATGCTGTGTCTTCGTTTTTTTCACTCGCATGAAAACATCACGAGTAATATGGAAGCACTGAGTATGAATAACCTTGCTAAAGGTAAGTGTAATATGAAAATTATTGTTAGGAACATTAATTGCATGCTAGAAGTGTCATAAATATAATATTAATAATCATTTAGCATTGCTAGATACTGGGTTAACTAATAACAGTATTAGCAATAACTAACTATCGTAATCATCCGCTTTTATTTAGTATTAGAGTAATATGGATGTGTTGCTGTCTTTTATCTATACTAATATGACACTAAATATGACTTAACGATGAGTAGTACTAGTAGTATAGTGGCAAAAGGGTAGAGTGCAATTCGCAATATTGCATAATGTTACGTAATGTTGCAAGAGTGCCAACCCCAACCCCTTTGTTGCAAAAGTGCCAATCCCCACCCCCTTTTGTTAAAAAAAAGGAAAAAGAAAAAAAGAAAAAATTCCCCAACCCAAAAATGGTGTTGCAAGGGGTATGCAACTTGAAGTTATTCCCCAAGCTGATCCCCCCAAAGGGGAGTGCCAACCTTTGTTGCCAAACCCAAAATGGGATTGCAAGGGGTATGCAATTTGGAGGCGGAGTTCTCCCCCAAGCTGAACTCCCCAAAGGGGCAGAAAGAAAGCGAGAGAGAGAGAGAGAGAGAGATAGGAGGAGAGACCCAGAGGTGGGAACCCAGAGTTGGGTGTTCACTCGGCTGGAAGCCGAGCTCATATGGGATCCTTCAGCCGTCCGCCGCCTCTTATAGGGTGCTACAGTTGGCTGAGTTGCCAGATAGCGCCATGTGTTTAATTATTCCTTCAGTTAGTTGCCAGATAGCGCAATGTGTTTAATTATTTCTTACATTATTCAGCCAATCGGCTGCTGAGTTGCCAGATAGCAATAATTATTTATTTATTCCTTATATTATTCAGCCAATCGGCTGCTGAGTTGCCAGATAGCAATATTTATTTAATTGTTCCTTATATTATTCAGCCAATCGGCTGCTGAGTTGCCAGATAGCAAAAATTATTTATTTATTCCTTACATTAATCAGCCTAGAAGGCTGAGTAGCCAGATGGCAATATATATTTAATTATTCCTTATATTCAACCATTACTAGGACCAACTAGTACTAGGACCAATTCTATTCATTATAATGCTAAACAATATAAACTGTAACCTAGGAAGCTCTCTCCTGTCATTCGCAGATGATACCAGAATACTAAGACCAATTACAGAAAAAGAAGACTGTGTAGAGCTACAAAAAGATCTACAAACTATATATGCATGGGCAGATGCAAACAATATGGCCTTCAATGAAGACAAATTTGAACTAATTAAGTATGGACCAAATAAATACCTGAAAGAACAATTCAACTACACTGGACCCACAGGAAAAGATATTGCACAAACTGATCATGTCAGGGATCTAGGGATTATATTATCTGAAGATGCAACATTCAACAGGCACATTGACAAAGTAACCTCATCATGCAAACAACTAATAGGATATATACTGAGGACATTCAGAACTAGGGACAGTATGACCATGCTTACCCTGTGGAAATCACTTGTCCTTCCACGCATTGACTACTGCTCTCAATTATGGTTTCCCCAAACAGAATGAATTGCAAAAAATTGAGGGCCTACAAAGAACCTTTACCTCGTATATTAAACAACCTGATGGGCAACAGGTGAGTAAAAACAAATTAAACTACTGGGATAGGCTTAGAGGCCTCAACCTTTATTCCATAGAGAGAAGGTTTGAGAGATACATCCTAATCTACACCTGGAAAATTCTAGAAGGGCTTTTAGTTGCCCCCAATACTGAACCAATTGTGCCCACCTTAACAAGAACTGGCAGAATGTGTAAAAAATATCACCTTCCACCAAACAGTCTGAGAAGGATTCAAACCCTTCAATATAATATCTCTAGGCAGGGTTCTCGCCTGTTTAACTCCTTGCCTCAGTACCTTAGAGATATAAGTACAGTCCCAGTAGATACTTTTAAAAAACACTTGGACATGTTTTTAGCCAACATACCCGACCAACCCACAGTGTCAGGGTATTCCTCTGCCAGACCAGCCCCCACAAATTCAATAGGGGACCAAATCGTATGGCAGGAGCAAGAGAAAGGAAGGGTGGCGACCCCGTCGTGGCCCCGCCTCAGGAGGCGCTGAGTGGATTTCGTGGGAGCAGCGCACCCTTGAGGCAGAAGCGCTTTAAGGTAAATTAAGGTAAATTTGGCTGCCGAGTTGTCAGATAGCATTTTAATTGTTCAGGTGTTCCTTATTAGGGAGAGTTGTTAAATACCACCATTTATTTTAACTCGCTACCAAAACACATGAATTTTCTCCTTAAAGAGAACTAAATATTTTAAAAGAAATTCTGTTTATTAAATAAATAATTAGAATTTAAACCCGCTCTCTTTACACAACTAAAATAAATCATTTTATTACTTAAGTCCTATTTTTATTATTATTTTTATTATCACAATTTTCGCTAAATCATTAATGGCAGTGGGAAAGGAGAAGAAACCTTACGAAGAAAGGTGGAACGAACGATAATATCAGATTCAAAACACACGGTCATCTCCCCCTCCCACATTGCATCCACAAACTTCTCACCCCATCTGCGCTTGTATATATATTAATTATTATAAAAAATATACAGAACGTATAACCATATTTGTAGAAAAAAATACATAATAAATAAATGATTAATACGTACACCGACACACACACACACACACACATAACATGTAATAATTAACTCTCGTTTTAACTGTTCACACACACACACACACACATATATATATATATATATATATAAAATTTTATTTTCAGTTAACTAGAAATATTCTGTGAAATTTCAAGTTCACTTCATTATATACGATGTTTGATGCAGTTAAAATTGTTCAACAGTTTCAATGCGTGTACAAATTTTTTATTTTTATTTTTAAATTAAACAGGTTTGAATCGAAGTTAATAGTAAAGATGTCGGATTTTTTTTTCTAAGGCGCATAGGGATAGGTGATAACACCATTTATTTTAATTTTTATTTATATTAGGGAGAGTTGTTAAATACCGCCATTTATTTTAATTTTTATTTATATTATGGAAAGTTGTCAGAATATATCGCCATGTTTTACTTTTTATTATTTATTATAATTTATTTAAATTCATTATTTCTTTATTTTCTTTCCTCTTTCGTCTATCATAATTTATTGTAACTTGAAGTTCACTAGGAAAACTTATTAATGTCGTTTATTTGTTTATCCAACAAAGTTATTTATTTTGCAATTTCTTTTCCATTAACAAAATTCAAGTTAGATAGAGAAGAAATCATTTATCCAGTTGGCTTATATAGTCATACAAGGCACAGTATTAACAAAATATTAGTACAGGAAAATATATTTCACATTTCGGGCGGAAATAAAGAAGAAAAAAAAATATAATAAATGAATGAACAATCATATTATTACAGGAAAATAAATGAACACTTTGTGTGTGGGTAAATTTCAATTCAAAAAGAAAACTTATCACGTAAAAACTAAACGTATTTACTGGAATTCTATCTCCAGAAATTTTTAATTAACTTTCGTCAACGGTTACAACGAGCAAAATGAGAAAATTTTTATTAAAACAATGCTTAATAATGCTTGATTTTGGGTTCAAATGCGGAACGTTTAGCAACCCTAAATACAATAGGTCAGTGGTCCCCAGCCTTTTTTTGTACGGCTCCCCAAAAACCAATTCTAATCCAACTTCATTATCCAATCATTAGATATTATTTTTTATAACTTCTAGATCGCGTGTCATTAGACTACCCACAAATAGTTGTCAATACCCCAGCGATTAACTTCCCCCTAAGTAAGCGTGAAATTATTATTATTATTATTATTATCACCACTACTAATGAGATATATATATATAATATATATATATATATAAATCAGCCTATTCTGAACAGCCCAATAAATCCTCAAATTAAATATAAATTTGTAACTGTAATCTATTTTTAAAGTAAAGTTTTAGGCCTGTAACTTATTTTATATTTTTAACTGCATCACAATTTTCGCTAAATCAGAAAATGTAAACACAAAAACTAGACGAAAGAAAAGAAAAATTATAGGATGCCCAAAATAAAAATCTTTCCTCAATCAGTAATAATTTAAGAAAATTAAATTTTTTTTATTTTCAAGCTATTTTTTTTCTTGAATCATGACTAAATATTTCATGTTACAATTTAAATGTGTAGGACCTTCTGTAATTGAATAATGATTCTTTACAGGGAATTCACGTGAAAATTACTGTGCATCATCACATGCAAATGGTCTCATCAATCCTCAAGGACGTATCAACAAAGCGAGTGAACGAAATGGTGACTTTCCACACAATATTATCCCCAATCTCATCCGTGAACCGCACTGCAAATGCACAAAAGTGAAAATCCACATTTGAAAAGGGTTTCTTGATTTGAGAAACAATGCCAATCCACCCCAATTGACGGTAAAGGCACCAAATGGGATTGTTAATATTTCCTAATCTAACTTAATTTATCAGACGCACCAGGAAAGCCAATCTTTTTTCTTTTATTCCAGTGAAACAGGTTTACGTTTTCACTGTATGCGTAATAACTTGTGGGCATGTTTCTGGTGTTTTTAAATTTACACTGTGTTAACACTACATGTTATTATGTTTGTTTCGTGTTTTTGTAGTTGAGTGTATAAGATAGCTCATACAAATAAACATTGTAAATGCTTAGTATTGAAAAATGTGCGTCACTGTTAACTATTAACTGTTAACTTTCTATAGAGGAGCGATACGAGGTGTTAAGATAGCAAACAAACACAATCCTAAAATGGCTCTACAAAAAATTTTGTTTGTAGAGATTCAATTTTGTTCTAAACTTCCAACTTGTTCACAGACAAATTGTCGTATCACGATTCTAACCAATAATCCAGGAAAATTCCTTGTTACCCGAACGACATTAGTACATAATGGTCAGTTTACTTATATTAACACCTTGCAAAGCGCTTACTCTCAATAGGTAATTTAGGCGCGTTCTTTGTAAAGTTGACTAACTACACAAAGGGCAAATTCTAATATATATATATATATATATATATATATATAACAGTAGAATCCGCTTATTATAATCACTTTGGGACGCAGCTATATTGATAATAATAACCGAATGATAACATAAAGTGGTGTATGTTAAAACAGAAAAGTTAAAATAGTTAAAAGGCAGTAATAAAACAATTTAAAAAATTCATACCTTTAATATTTACTGTCGAAATTCATCTAGTGTTGTTTGCCTGCGGTTTGTTTGCAGTAAGTCATTAATAAAGCGCTCATAATCATAATGCTTTTGAAATTCAGCAGATCGGTGTTGCACGCCGCGATGAAATATTTGCAGAGCTTCTCGCATCTGAGCGTTTGTTGGAGGGTCTTCTGGACTATCTTCTTGTTTAGTGTCTTCATTCTCTTCCCTTTCTTCAGCCAATTCAGAGCCTGCTTCAGTAACAGCTTGGCATATTTCTGATGATGTCATGGTAGCTGCCACTTGAATTTCCTCATCAATGGCCAACCAGCTTTTAAATCTTCTTCTGACATACCATCTGGGGGTTTCTCCATGATTTCCTCTTCAATAGCATCGGGTTCTTCATTTGGAGATGTTTCCGTGCCCTTCTTAAAGAAGCCACCCTTTGTGAAACAGTTTTCAATGGTTCTCTCAGTCACTTGTTTCCATGACATTGTTATAAGATGTAGGGCATTTTATGAGTCATTTTAAGAATCTGATAACTATAACCGAAACTCTGATTACTATAAGCGAGGGTTTTATAATGTAATTTAACCTCGATGCTTTGGGACTGTTAATTCTGATAACATTAGGCGATTGATAACAATATCGGTGATTACAATAAACGGATTCTACTATATATATATATATATATATATACAGGGTGGGCGGAAAGTAGCTCCCTAATTTAAATTACATATAAATTATGTATAAATTGTGATTGTATTGTTATATTGTTATGGTGTGTTCTCTAAAGTGGTACAATTGTAACGGTAATCTTTTTTTCTCTAAAGTGTTCTCTTTGTGTTCTCTAAAGTGGTACAATTGTAACGTTCATTTTTTTTTTTTCATTTCAGATTGAAGGGTAACATGGCTGGGCGTTTAACACTGCAGGAGCGTGCCCAGTTGGCGGCACGGTACGAAGTTTGGCAATCTGTCGTTCGAGTTCAAAGATGGTGGCGGGCCATTCACGGACCACGTGCCCAAGTGGACCCGAAAACAATCAAGAACTGCCACTCGAAGCTCATGACCACGGGGTCTGTGGCAGATGTTCGAAGATGTGGTCGCCCTTCGACATCCAGGGCCCAGGAGACGGTGCAGGCAGTTCAGGAAATGTTCGCACGGAGTCCACGAAAGTCAACTCGCCAGGCAGCTCGGGAAAGTGGACTCTCCCGCTACTCAGTGCGAACTGTGCTGAAGAAGGAGCTGAACTGGCGTGCGTGGAAGCCGCATTACTGCCAATCTCTCTCGGACGAGGACTGCGACATTCGTATGGAGTTCGGGGAAATCATGCTGGCTTGGCATGAAGACTGGCCCCATCTCTTCCGCAACATCCTCTGGAGCGACGAGGCGGTGTTCCACCTCGGAGGCTTTGTCAACCGCCACAATTGCCACTACTGGGCAGGAGAGGATCCCATGGTTACCGCTGAAAAACGGCAGAATCGGTTCAGTGTAACGGTGTGGTGTGGTATGACCTCAGATCAGTTGTGGGCCCGTTCCTTCAGCGCAACACCATGAATGCTGAGCGGTACCTTGCTATGTTGCGAAACGAGGTCTGGCCGGTTGTCAGCACATGGGAGAACATCGACGATCTGATATTTATGCAAGATGGCGCCCCTCCGCACTTCGCTCTTGTTGTCCGTGAGTGGCTGGATGCCCACTTCCCTGGGCGTTGGATGGGTCGTCGTGGTCCACATCAATGGCCAGCCAGGAGCCCCGACTTGACACCGTGCGACTTCTTTCTTTGGGGGTGGGTAAAGAAGAAGTCTACCGCACCAAACCGAGGACATTGGAAGAACTGGAGGACCGAATTCGGGAAGTCATGTCCTCCATCCCGCCGGAGTTCCTGCTAAAGTCAGTGGACGCCATTCCTGGGCGGCTCCAGAAGCTGGTGGAAAGAGTTGGAGCCCACATTGAATTTTAGAGAAAACCTACCATGTATGCCTACCTTTTCATATTATTTCTTCTGAAATAAATATAATATACGTATTTTTTTACCAATCCAAAATAGGGAGCTACTTTCCGCCCACCCTGTATATATATATATATATATATATATATATATGCTTTAAAAGAGAAGTACAAACACCAAATTTTATTTTCTATCTGAAAAAAAAAAAATATATATATATATATATTATAATATTTATAATTATGATTTCTCAGTATGGCTTGTAAATTATGCAAATCCTATAATTTATCGTTTCCAATTAAAACTACAAATTAACATCGTTATTTTAAATAAGAACAGACAATATGATCTCAAAATTACACGCAACACGAAATTTAAATCAACTTTACAGATATAAAACGGCTAGAAAACTTAATAATGAATAAAAAGAAATGCTAAATACGAAATTCGTCGGGCCTGCAGCCGAATTTTAGAGATGCCTTTTTATTGTCGTTTGTGCAAGCTTATATTTATAGTTTATATCATTAGGAAAATTATTAAAATGGTAAAAGGTCTTTAGGACACTGAAATTCACACGACCCGGCCTTGAAAATAAATCTCAAAAAGAGGGCAGTTTATTTTATTTTTTTAATTAGAGCGATTTTCCACAAATACGAGACTTTGGGTGCTTATAAGAAATGTTATCTCCGTACAAATACTTGCTTTTAGTTTGTAATATATATATATATATATATATATATATATATATATGTGTGTGTGTGTGTGTGTGTGTGTGTGTATGTATATATATATATATATATATATATATATAGAGAGAGAGAGGAGAGAGAGAGAGATGTGAAATAGAAAATAGAAATCGGAATAAAGGGGGTGTACGAGCTTATCAGTTTTTAGAGATGGGCGTTGCTTGGTAAGCAAGAGTAGGTTTCAGTTTGAATATCTTAATCGCAAATTTGGGAAGATATCGACATACAATAATTCGTCTGAAATATGTGAAGAAGTTAATTGCGTTTTAAGATAGTTTTTAAAATACTGACTGCTCCACCATAGCGTGTTTCCTTAAAGAATAAAAACATTAGTGTCTGGACACCTGGAAACGCAGTCTATCTTTGATTCAGATTAAAATATCAAACATTTGAGACACAAAATAAGGTAGCAATAAAACAGCACAAAGAGAATAAGAGGCAGATATTGAGTGAGATTTGACCAGAAAAGTGTACAGGCCAGCTGAAAGATCTATGGTACACAATTGTATCCCCATGTCAGAAATTTGCCTTTGTTTTTTTAATATTTTTAATAATATATATATATATGATGAATAAAACCACGAAGGAAAGGAAACACATAAATATTTTTCACGTGTTACTTTCGTGAAATAATTTTCATATATATATATGCTGAGATAATCCCTTTTTTCCTTTGTTCTTTGAGTCCGCTTGGGGGGGGGGGGGATGTTAATAGTAGCATTTTTCTCGAATTTGCAGGTTCCATACACCATGATTGTCGTAAAAAAAAAGAAAAATCTTTTTCAGTTCGCGCATTTGCATGGGCAATATTACAAAAATTATTTCAGGATGTAATGATGTCTCATTCGGTGAGGAATATTTTTATAGAGACACGCAACCACCTATGCATAGGTGGTTGCGTGTAATTTTGAGATCATATTGTCTCTTCTTATTTAAAATAACGATGTTAATTTGTAGTTTTAATTGGAAACGATAAATTATAAGATTTGCGTAATTTACAAGTCATACTGAGAAATCATAATTATAAATATTATAATATATATATATATATATATATATATATATATATATATATATATATATATATACAGGGTGTACATAAAGTCAGGATCTATTTTTGTGAAATAATTATTTTTTTCTATTTTTCTTTTCAGAAGCCCTTAGAATGAATACAGAAGAGCGTGTGGCAATAGCAATTTGGCGAATCGAGGGAAAGAATTACAATGACATCAGAGAGAAGTTTAGAAGGAGATTTCTTAAGCCGGGGCCAATAGACAAGACAATACGAAAATTGGTGAGCAAATTTAAACGAACGGGATCTGTAAATGATGAAGCAAGATCAGGACGACCGTGTATGTCAGATCTTACCGTGAATGCAGTACGCGGAATTATCACTGAGGAGCCACGTACGTCCGTTCGTGCTGCATCACACAGACTCGGCCTCCCGACGTCATCTGTGCACAAAATTCTGAAAATTAATTTGCAGAAGAAAAGCTATCATTTGCAGGTTTTACATGATTTACATGAGGAAGATTTCCCTCGACGAAGTGCTGTGTGTGCTGATCTCGTAGAACAAATCTGGAGTGATAATTTAATGGACAACATTCTCTTTAGTGATGAAGCCACTTTCCATACGTGTGGAAAAGTAAATCGCCATAACTGTCGAATTTGGGCAGATGAAAGACCGAATGATTTCGTCCAAAATTGGGAAAGAGACTCACCTAAAGTTAATGTCTGGATGAATTTAACAAAATCTAAGGTTTATGGTCCTTTTTTCTTTGCTGAAGCTACAGTTACGGGGCTTATTTATCTGGACATGTTGCAGCAATTCCTTGAACCTCAGCTGATTGGGGATAGGATTGTTAGTACCGTCGTCTATCAACATGATGGTGCTCCTTGTCACTATGCCAAAATTGTTCAGGATTATCTAAATGGACGTTTTCCAAATCGCTGGATCGGACGCGGAAGCAACAGACCTTGGCCAGCGAGATCACCAGATTTAACCCCTTTAGATTTCTTTGCATGGAGCTTTATCAAATCGCACGTCTATCAGACGAAGATTACGAGTCTTGAAAACTTACGTACACGTATACGAACTGCTGCAGATAACATAACCCCGCAAATGCTCCAGAATGTGTTTAGAAATGCTGCGGAACGATTTGAGCTGTGCAGGGATACTGATGGGCGTCACGTCGAATCCTACTCTTAATTATTTAATAAATGTTACCACTTTATCATTTTATGATTGAATTCCATATAATTTCCAAGTGCTTCACAAAAATAGATCCTGACTTTATGTACACCCTGTATATATATATATATATTTTTTTTTTTTTTGGATAGAAAATAAAATTTGGTGTTTGTACTTCTCTTTTAAAGCATATATATATACAGGGTGGGCCGTAAGTTTCCATACATAGGAAAAATAAACATTTTTTTATGGACAACCATTTTTATTTATATAATATGCTCTACATGGTTGCCATTGTTTTGAAAACACATTTCAATACGTGTTCCCCACTGTTGATGAACACGCATTAGCACAGTTGACGTTATGCTCGTAATGGCGTTGGTGATACGTTCCTTTAGATGATTTATGTCTCGTATCTTTTCCTGATACACCATGGCCTTCAAGTGCCCCAAAGATAGAAATCAAGGGGGTGAGATCTGGGGATCTGGGAGGCCACTCCACAGGACCACGCCGACCAATCCAAGCATCCGGAAACTGCTGATCCAAATACCGACGCACGTGAAGACCATAATGAGGTGGAGCTCCATCTTGCTGGAAGTAAACTGGGAAGTTACCTTCCTCGTTTAGCAGGGATGGGAAAATCTCTTCTTGCAACATGTTAAGATACCTTTCGGCATTAAGATTTCCACTGACAAAAATTGGTCCAATAATTCTGTCACCCCATATCCCTGCCCACACCATCACTTTACCGGCACCTTGCATCTTCGTCGGACTCAGCCAGTTAGGGTTAGCATTACTCCAATAACGTATGTTTTGCCGATTAACCTCTCCATTGACGTAAAAATTTGCTTCATCGGTAAACAAGATCTTAGTTGAAAAGTTTGCATCCTCGTTCACTTTGGTTAATGCCCATTCACAGAATTCCATCCGTCTATCCGGGTCGTATTCACTCAAATGCTGTGCCATATGCAATTTGTATGGATGCCATTTGTTTTCTTTCAAAATGCGCCTGATACTCGATCTGCTGACACCACTTTCTGCAGACAACCGTCGTGTACTTTTTCTGGGACTCCGTGTAAACGCTGTAAGTATCGTAGCTGTTGTGTCTTCATCGGTGGCTGTACGTCTTGGACCACTTCGCGGTTGATCTGCAACATTTCCAGTTTTCTGAAACTTGTTAATAAGTTTTGCCACAGCGTCGTGTGTGATGTTCGTTCCATGTTGTCTGTAAAAGTTCATTGCAACCATGCGACTGCTTCCCGACCCAGCCATCAGTATGATTTCAATTCGTTGCTCTTTCGTCAAACGCATATTCTTAGGGTATCTGAAACATAAAAACAAACGTTTAATTTTTCCTATGTATGGAAACTTACGGCCCACCCTGTATATATATATATATATATATATATATTATATATATATATATTAGAATTTGCCCTTTGTGTAGTTAGTCAACTTTACAAAGAACGCGCTTAAATTAGCTATTGAGAGTAAGCGCTTTTCAAGGTGTTAATATAAGTAAACTGACCATTATGTACTAATGTCGTTCGGGTAACATGGATTTTTTCTGGGTTATTGGTTAGAATCGTGATACGACAATTTGTCTGTGAACAAGTTGGAAGTTTAGAACAAAATTGAATCTCTACAAACAAAATTTTGTGTTTGTTTGCTATCTTAACACCTCGTATCGCTCCTCTATAGAAAGTTAACAGTTAATAGTTAACAGTGACGCATATATTTCAATACTAAGCATTTACACTGTTTATTTGTATGAGCTATCTTATACACTCAACTACAAAATCACGAAACAAACTTAATAACATGCAGTGTTAACACAGTGCAAATTTAAAAACATCAGAAACATGACCACAAGTTAATACGCATACAGTGAAAACGTAAACCTGTTTCACTGGACTAAAAGAAAAAAGATTGGCTTTCCTGGTGCGTCTGATAAATTAAGTTAAATTAGTAAATATTAGCAATCCCATTTGGTGCCTTTACCGACAATTGGGGTGGATTGGCATTGTTTCTCAAATCAAGAAACCCTTTTCTCAAATGTGGATTTTCACTTTTGTGTATTTGCATTGCGGTTCACGGATGAGATTGGGGATAATATTGTGTGGAAAGTCATCATCTCGTTTACTCGCTTTGTTGATACGCCCTTGAGGATTGATGAGACCATTTTGCATGTGGTGATGCACAGTAATTTTCACGTGAATTCCCTATAAACAATCATTATTCAATTACAGAAGGTTCTACACATTTAAATTGTAACATGAAATATTTAGTCATGATTCAAGATAAAAAATAGCTTGAAAATAAAAAAAATTTAATTTTCTTAAATTATTATTGATTGAGGAAAGATTTTTATTTTGGGCATCCTATAATTTTTCTTTTCCTTTCGTCTAGTTTTTGTGTTTACATTTTCTGATTTAGCGAAAATTGTGATGCAGTTAACAAAAATATAAAATAAGTTACAGGCCTAAAACTTTACTTTAAAAATAGATTACAGTTACAAATTTATATTTAATTTGAGGATTTATTGGGCTGTTCAGAATAGGATGATTTATATATATATATATATATATATATATATATATATATATGTAAAAAGTGAACAATGAACAATTCCTACACCATCATTATATGAATTCATTGTCCATTTTTACATAAGAAACCAAAAATCACATAAGCGAGTTTTGGATAGAATTTCGATTTGTACGTCTTTATTCATTCCTGTATTTTTCTAATTCATCTTTCTAATAATGACTTATACACTATGACGTCACAAAATAACTTTATTCTCTTTACGTTTCCCACTCTGTGTCTCTAATTTGTTCTTGTAAATCTTCCTAACAATGATTTGTACTATACGTAAAAAAATTCAATAACTATGACGTCACATTTTCCCGTCATTTATTTCCCTAAGGACTAAACACTCTATAGAAGTCATTATTTATATGTTATGTAGCATAAACATTCTTATTGAACCATACTCATTCTTACATTCATATCTTATCTTGACCATTATCCAATATAAATTTTATTAAATATTCATTTTTACTCGTGTCAACGCGAAACTTTAGGTTCGTTCGAGAACGCGAAAAAACGTTCTCGTATTATTTTTTCATTTTTATTTTTAATTATATTGACCTCCTGAGGTGAACTCAAATAAATGCTTAGTAAGTTATTATCAAAAATTCCGCTCACGACGACATCTTCGAGCGCTTCTAAGATAAAAAAAGTCTCCTTTCGCTTTGATTCGAATTTATAACATTATCATGTGTTATGTTATATTATGTGTTATGTGCCCATGTACTTTGTACTATATTTCTAACATCTTAATTGTCTATTAATATGAAACACTGTCAAAACAAGACAAAGTTATAGTAACTGTTAAATTGTAATTAACTGTAAATTAACAATAACTTGTAATGTACTTTAATGAAACTGTAATGAACAATAACTTGTAATGTACTTCAGTGAAACTAATTAAATGTAATGATTTAATTTATAATGTAAGAATGTACTTTAATAGAAGTGTAATTAAACAATGAGTGAATATGAATTAATTGGTAATTGTAATCGTAATTGTAATGAACTAAAATTAATACGTACTCAGTCATGTACTCAAAATTGTGCTTATGTGCTAATACGAAATTATATCGCTTTCAGGAATGTAAAATCAGCGATAGTTGTTCTTTTTTATTTTTTTTTTTTTTTTTATTCTTTTTAGTTGAAATCTTTCAAAAAAACATCTGATCATGTATTTAAAAAGGGGGGAAACTTAACCTTCGATTGTCTCCCCCAAACATTTAGACTATATTATACTGTACTTATAAAATTACTGCACTTCTGCATTAGACTTCTGCATTAGACTTCTGATTAGCACTTCATCGTTGCACTTCATCATTGTACTTCAGATTAGCACCTCATTAGGAGTGGGCAGAGGCCCCTTGCCTCCTTAATATATTTTTAGATTCCGGCCTGAGCCATGGTCGAAAGAGGTCGAACCTCTACCCTTGTAAATTCAGAGTACCAACTGTAATTTTTAAGAAGTAAACCAAAGTAAGAGAAAGGTTTTATTTTCCCCCTCGGGTTGGGCTATCTTCTATTATTGGGAGAAAAGAATTAACAGAGTGTCGACCCCATAAAGCGAGAGAAAAGAATTATAGAAAAGTATAAAGAAGAAGCATCCGTTGCAGCCTCCTAACCAGAACCCCCCCGTCGAATCCGAACCGACTCAGGGCCATAAAGGGGGGGGTTAACAGCTGGCGACCTACTACCAGGATAAAAATCAAGACGACTCCATAGGGACATAGAAGAAGATATGGGGTCTAACATTGTGGAGACCCTTTACCAGGATCTTAAGAAGATTATTTTAACCAGAAGATTTTAACCAGAAGATGTTTAACCAGAAGATGTTTAACCAGAAGATGTTTAACAAGAAGATGTTTAACAAGAAGATGTTTAACAAGTGGCCACTCTTTGGCCAAGATAGAAATTACCCTGCATCAGGATGAGAAGATTATTTTAAGAAGAGGCCACTCTTTGGCGAAGAATAGAAATTACCCTGCATCAGGATAAAAAGAAGATTTTAAGAAGATTATTTTAAGAAGAGGCCACTCTTTGGCCAAGATAGAAATTACCCTGCATCAGGATAAAACCATTTGACCGGCGTGTCACGACTTCTAGTTCGTAACATCCACCCTTGACCGGTGTGTCACGACTCCAAGTTCTTCACGCCTAGTTTTCATCCAGGAACAAGTAGCCAGCAAGACGTCTTCAGGACACGTCTCTAAGGATTTCGCCGTAGGAATCTTGTTAAGTAAGAGTTGTTTTTTTTAAGAAATTTATAAACACGAAAAAAATCAGTACTATTAACAGTTAATATTTAGTATGGAGCCAGAATTTAACACAAAACACAGTGAACATTTCAGACACCAGTGATACATTTTTTTTTAGTGAAATAGAAATTGTAACACAGAGTTAATTGTAAGAGAGTTAATTGTAACAGAGTTAATTGTAACAAAGTTAATTGTAACAAAGTTAATTGTAACAGAGTTAATTTCAGAGAGAGAATTTCAGTTATTTTCACTGTTATATTCAGTATAGAATAATTTTATTTTATGTACCTTCCCGTACATTAGAATGAAATGTTGTTTACCTTTTTTTTATTTTTTGTTTGCAAATTTTTTTTCAATTACTGAATTGAATTGACTTGCAAATTAAAAGAGAGAGAGTTTACAGAGTTTAGAGAGAGTTTAGAGATTTATAGAAATACTTGAAGCAGTTTCAAGTTAGACAGTTTAAGTTTCAAGATACTACTTGATAAGAGTTCAAGTCAGATAGTTTCAGAATACTTGATAAGAGGTCAAGTCAGAAGGTTGCGCCAAGACGGCCAACCGCCCCAGAGATTTTTATAGAAATACTTGATAGAGTTCAAGTCAGAGAGTTTTATTTGAAGTCAGACGGTTTTAGCTCAAGTCAGAGTTTTACTTGAAGTCAGAGAGATTTATTTCAAGTCAGAGAGATTTATTCGAAGTCAGAGAGTTCAAGTCAAAGTTAGTTTTTAAGTCGAAGTTAGTTTTCAAGTCCCAAGTTTTCAATGCAGTCAATTGAATTCAACCTTTTTTTTTGTTGTTCAAGAGAATTTAATTCAACCTTTTTTTTGTTGTAAAAGAGAATTAAAAATTCAACCTGAATTGACCGATTTGCGTCTTTGGTTTAACCTTTTCTTTATTTGTAAGACGGAAATTCACTGATTTGACTTTCCCTTTTCATGCATTGTTATGTATATAAATATATAGTTATGTAATTCATTAATTGTAACAAAACCGTTTTTACAAAGGTTGTAATAACTTTGATAATCATTGTAATGTATACGTGATAATAATAGTTGTGTAATAATTAATTAATCGTGAGTAACTATCCTTAAATTGTTATTGTACCATTTGTAAGGTATCAAACGAAAATTATAGTCAAATTGACATACTACTACAGTATATGGCTATGAATTTTAGTTGTCGAAATTAATTGTGTCAAATTCAATTTTTAAAACCGTGAGATGTACTTTCATTAATTGTAAGTCCTCTAAGTTCGTTTTTTTTTAATTACCTTATACGTGTAACTAATTAATTATGTAAAATCTATAATCCTAATTGAATTTTATTACTTTTGACACATATTCGAATTCATTTACGTTCCGTCCCTTCAGTCACTTTTGCATTAAAAACTCGTATGCAAACATCATCGTTATAATCTTAATAATTTTTGCTTACTATATATAAATTCTCGTTCATGCATTTATTAAGTTTTTTATCTATTCCTTAACGTAAATGTATATATATATATATATATATATTTAACCCTAAACCCATCTTAAATTATTATACATCATTTTTAAACTTTGTTAATTCAAAAAACCTTCCAAATCCCTACACATTTGACCACAGGTCTATACATCATCCACTACGTAATTCGATTTGTACATACAACAGTCAATAAAAATGCATGCACACTATATATATACTATATATATACAAACCTTATGCTAAAATCATTGAATATCACAATAAAACTATTTCATTACGTAAGTGCAAACTATGCTATATAATCTTAATCATTTTTGCTTCCTAATATATCTTGCTCATGCACTTATTCAGTTAATTTAACAATCCTCTCAAACTTATAAAATATACACTTTATACCTAATACACAAAAATACACACTAGACCACAGGTCTATACATCATCCATTACATAATTCTAATTTTTACCAACGCTAGTCAATAAAATTAGTTTATAGATTGTACGATTTATATTTTTCCCTTTTTCCTAGTCATTATGAATGTAATTTTCCCCACAGAAAAAAAAAAAAAATTTTGCTAAAAATTTTACAATATCATTCTTTGTCTAGCTTAATTGTTTATCTAAATTAAAGTATTAATCTTTGATTTTTTTAATATTTTGTAAGCAAGTGTCATTTTAAAAATTTGGATACTCTGCATTGTACTCGACCACGCGAAATCGTTCTGTATAAAATTTGTATTGTAACTAATGGTACCCTGTTAGGATGTTATTTTCTCATTGTATTGTAACTAATGGTACCCTGTTAGGATGTTATTTTCTCATTGTATTGTATTAATGGTACCCTGTTAGGATGTTATTTTCTCATTTGTATTGTATTAATGGTACACTATTAAATTATTGTATAAATATCATTTTTAAAAGGGGAGAGTAATGTAAAAAGTGAACAATGAACAATTCCTACACCATCATTATATGAATTCATTGTCCATTTTTACATAAGAAACCAAAAATCACATAAGCGAGTTTTGGATAGAATTTCGATTTGTACGTCTTTATTCATTCCTGTATTTTTCTAATTCATCTTTCTAATAATGACTTATACACTATGACGTCACAAAATAACTATTCTCTTTACGTTTCCCACTCTGTGTCTCTAATTTGTTCTTGTAAATCTTCCTAACAATGATTTGTACTATACGTAAAAAATTCAATAACTATGACGTCACATTTTCCCGTCATTTATTTCCCTAAGGACTAAACACTCTATAGAAGTCATTATTTATATGTTATGTAGCATAAACATTCTTATTGAACCATACTCATTCTTACATTCATATCTTATCTTGACCATTATCCAATATAAATTTTATTACATATTCATTTTTACTCGTGTCAACGCGAAACTTTAGGTTCGTTCGAGAACGCGAAAAAACGTTCTCGTATTATTTTTTTCATTTTTATTTTTAATTATATTGACCTCCCGAGGTGAACTCAAATAAATGCTTAGTAAGTTATTATCAAAAATTCCGCTCACGACATCTTCGAGCGCTTCTAAGATAAAAAAAAGTCTCCTTTCGCTTTGATTCGAATTTATAACATTATCATGTGTTGTTATATTATGTGTTATGTGCCCATGTACTTTGTACTATATTTCTAACATCTTAATTGTCTATTAATATGAAACACTGTCAAAACAAGACAAAGTTATAGTAACTGTTAAATTGTAATTAACTGTAAATTAACAATAACTTGTAATGTACTTTAATGAAACTGTAATGAACAATAACTTGCAATGTACTTCAGTGAAACTAATTAAATGTAATGATTTAATTTATAATGTAAGAATGTACTTTAATAGAAGTGTAATTAAACAATGAGTGAATATGAATTAATTGGTAATTGTAATCGTAATTGTAATGAACCAAAATTAATACGTACTCAGTCATGTACTCAAAATTGTGCTTATGTGCTAATACGAAATTATATCGCTTTCAGGAATGTAGAATCAGCGATAGTTGTTCTTTTTTTTTTATTTTTTTTATTCTTTTTAGTTGAAATCTTTCAAAAAAACATCTGATCATGTATTTAAAAAGGGGGGAAACTTAACCTTCGATTGTCTCCCCCAAACATTTAGACTATATTATACTGTACTTATAAAATTACTGCACTTCTGCATTAGACTTCTGCATTAGACTTCTGATTAGCACTTCATCGTTGCACTTCATCATTGTACTTCAGATTAGCACCTCATTAGGAGGGGGCAGAGGCCCCTTGCCTCCTTAATATATTTTTAGATTCCGGCCTGAGCCATGGTCGAAAGAGGTCGAACCTCTACCCTTGTAAATTCAGAGTACCAACTGTAATTTTTAAGAAGTAAACCAAAGTAAGAGAAAGTTTTTATTTTCCCCCTCGGGTTGGGCTATCTTCTATTATTGGGAGAAAAGAATTAACAGAGTGTCGACCCCATAAAGCGAGAGAAAAGAATTATAGAAAAGTATAAAGAAGAAGCATCCGTTGCAGCCTCCTAACCAGAACCCCCCCGTCGAATCCGAACCGACTCAGGGCCATAAAGGGGGGGTTAACATATATATATATATATATATATATATTATATATATATATATATATATATATATATATATAGGGTGTCCCAAAAAAACTATATACTCTTTATAGCATCATATATTTTAATAAAAAAAAAACCCAAACAATATATTGTTATAGCAATTGCCAATGAAAGGTAAATTAGTAATCTAAGTGATCAAAATGTTATAGCGAGTTGTTTGCATATAAAATTTAATTAACTACGCCAAGTGCTCAAAATGTTCTCCGGCGGCATGAATGCACTTTTGAATTCGTTAACTAAGCCTGGCCTTGTTTTATCAAAGGCCTTGTAATGGCGAAGCCTATGGACCGAACGTAGTCTAGTCACTCACTAGCTTGCTTCGGACTTATCCTACGCACTCATTCCACGATACAAACTCTACAGCATTCAACTTTATTCAGTTCAGCAAAAGAACCCATGTTGCGTAAACGTTTGACACTGGAGCAACGAAAAAGTGTTCTGAAATGGTATTGGAAACTTGAGAATGTGTCCGAAGTCCAGCGGCAATGGATCCGGGAATTTGGTACAAAGCCACCGACACGTCTCGCCATTACAAGCATCCGGGACAAGTTTGAGGCAGAGGGATCTGCTCAAGATATGCACAAGCGAAGATCTGGACGACGCAAATCAAGTGCGAGTGATGAAAACTCCGTTTTAATGTTGCAAAAATTTAATCGATCACCACAGAAATCAGTTAGGCAATGCGCCCGTGAGACTGGATTCAGCAAATCAGGTGTTCACCGGATTTTAAAGTCGGCAAAATGGAAACGCTATATTCCAAATCTGTTACACGCCATGACTGAAGATGACCCTGATCGCAGACTCGAATTTTGTGAATGGTTTCAGTCAATGGAAGCCGAAGACGTACAGTTTGCCAACAAAATCGTGTGGTCTGATGAAGCTACCTTCAAGCTGAATGGCACAGTAAATCGACACAACTGCAGGTACTGGTCACTTGATAATCCACACGTTTATGTGGATAAACATGTTAATTTACCAGGGTTAACAGCATGGTGTGGTTTATCATCCAGGGGTTTGATTGGACCATTTTTCTTTAATGGGACAGTTACCTGTGCCGCATATCTCGACATGCTGCGGACAGAAATTATACCTGCAGTTCGGAAGTTGTTTGGAAACGACGACTTTTACTTTCAACAAGATGGAGCCCCCCCTCATTATCATTGTGATGTCAGAAGGTACCTCGATGAAACGTTGCCTAACCGTTGGATAGGACGAAGAGGAAGCGTTGAGTATCCTCCACGTTCACCGGACTTGACTCCACTTGATTTTTACTTGTGGGGCTACCTGAAAGATGCAGTTTATGGTACAAGACCTGCAACACTCGAACACCTTAAGGATGCAATTAGGGAAAAGTGAGGGACCATCACAGCATCCACATTAGTCCATGTCTGCGAATCAGTTAGTCGACGCATTCAAAAGTGCATTCATGCCGCCGGAGAACATTTTGAGCACTTCGCGTAGTTAATTAAATTTTATATGCAAACAACTCGCTATAACATTTTGATCACTTAGATTACTAATTTACCTTTCATTGGCAATTGCTATAACAATATATTGTTTGGTTTTTTAAAATTATAAATATATGATGCTATAAAGAGTATATAGTTTTCTTGGGACACCCCTGTGTGTGTATATATATATATTATATATATATAATATATATCATTGGTAGTGGTAATAATAATAATAATAATAATAATAATAATTTCACGCTTACTTGGGGGAAATTAATCGCTGGGGTATTGACAACTATTTGTGGGTTGTCTAATGACACGCTATCTAGAAGTTATAAAAAATAATATCTAATGATTGGATAATGAAGTTGGATTAGAATTGGTTTTTGGGGGGCCGTACAAAAAATGCTGGGGACCACTGATCTATTGTATTTAGGGTTGCTAAACGTTCCGCATTTGAACCCAAAATCAAGCATTATTAAGCATTGTTTTAATAAAAATTTTCTCATTTTCCTTGTTGTAACCGTTGACGAAAGTTAATTAAAAATTTCTGGATAGAATTCCAGTAAATACGTTTAGATTTTATGTAATAAGTTTTCTTTCTGAATTGAAATTTACCCACACACAAAGTGTTCATTTATTTTCCTGTAATAATATGATTGTTCATTCATTTATTATATTTTTTTCTTCTTTATTTCCGCCCGAAATGTGAAATATATATTTTCCTGTACTAAGACTTTGTTAATACTGTGCCTTGTATGACTATATAAGCCAACTGGATAAATGATTTCTTCTCTATCTAACTTGAATTTTGTTAACGGAAAAAAATTGCAAAATAAATAACTTTGTTGGATAAACAAATAAACGACATTAATAAGTTTTCCTAGTGAACTTCAAGTTACAATAAATTATGATAGACAAAAGAGGAAAGAAAATAAAGAAATAATGAATTTAAATAAATTATAATAAATAATAAAAGGTAAAACACGGCGATATATTCTGACAACTTTCCATAATATAAATAAAAATTAAAATAAATGGCGGTATTTAACAACTCTCCCTAATATAAATAAAAATTAAAATAAATGGTGGTATTTATTTAGCACCTCTCCCTATGCGCCTTAGAAAAAAAAATCCGACATCTTTACTATTAACTTCGATTCAAACCTGTTTAATTTAAAATAAAATAAAAAATTTGTACACGCATTGAAACTGTTCGAACAATTTTAACTGCATCAAACATCGTATATAATGAAGTGAACTTGAAATTTCACAGAATATTTCTAGATAACTGTGAAAATAAAATTTTATATCTATATATGTATATATATATATATATATGTGTGTGTGTGTGTGTGTGTGTGTGTGTGTGTGTGTGTGTGTGTGTGTGAACAGTTAAAACGAGTTAAGTATTGCATGTTATGCTTGTGTGTGTGTATGTGTCGGTGTACGAATTAATCATTTATTTATTATGTATTTTTTTTTTACATATGTGGTTATACGTTTTGTATATTTTCAAAATAAGCGCAGATGGGGTGAGAAGTTTGTGGATGGAATGTGGGAGGGGGAGATGACCGTGTGTTTTGAATCTGAAATTATCGTTCGTTCCACCTTTCTTCGTAAGGTTTCTTCTCCTTTCCCACTACCATTCATGATTTAGCGAAAATTGTGATAATAAAAATAATAATAAAAATAGGACTTAAGTAATAAAATGATTTATTTTAGTTGTGTAAAGAGAGCGGGTTTAAGTTCTAATTATTTATTTAATAAACAGAATTTCTTTTAAAATATTTAGTTCTCTTTAAGGAGAAAATTCATGTGTTTTGGTAGCGAGTTAAAATAAATGATGGTATTTAACAACTCTCCCTAATAAGGAACACCTGAACAATTATAATGCTATCTGACAACTCGGCAGCCGATTGGCTGAATAATATAAGGAATAAATAAATAATTATTGCTATCTGGCAACTCAGCAGCCGACTGGCTGAATAATGTAAGGAATAATTAAACACATTGCGCTATCTGGCAACTGACTGAAGGAATAATTAAACACATGGCGCTATCTTGCAACTCAGCCAATTGGCTGATTAGCACTCTATAAGAGGCGGCGGACGGCTGAAGGATCCCATATGAGGTCGGCTTCCAGCCGAGTGAACACCTAACTCTGTGTTCCCACCTCTCTCTCTCTCTCTCTCTCTTTCTGCCCCTTTGTGGGGTTCAGCTTGGGGGAAAACTCCGCCTCCAAGTTGGTTGCATACCCCTTGCAATCCCGTTTTGGGTTTGGCAACAAAGGTTGGCACTGGGGGCAATGTTGGGCTGCCTTTGCAACACCATTTGGGGTTGGCAACAAAGGGGGTGCTTGCGGCAAAGGGGGTTGGGGAATTTTTTATTTTATTTTAACAAAGGGGGTGGGTGGTTGTCACTCTTGCACCAAAGGGGGTGAGGGTTGGCACTCTTGTAACATTATGCAATATTGCAACTTGCACTCTACTCTTTTGCCACTATACTACTACGATGTACTCATAACCAGAACTGTCTTGCCTGGAAGGGCTACCAACCAATCGAATTAAGGAAACAGGAATAGCCAGGCAAAGATTATTTCCTTTAATATTTATAACCTAGCCTTTTAAAAAAAAGAGGTGCAGTAAATAAATGCCCGGAATTATTTAATTAAAAAGAAGTCAATAAAATCCGCGCATTTATTGACTGCACCTCGTAAGTTTCAACGAAAGTTGACAATTTCTGCGAGGAAATAATAGTAATAATAATAATAATAATAATAACTAAAAACAATTGTTTCTTACCTACAACTCTTTCTTCCCGTTTAGAAGGATCAGCTTTACAAAGCCTAGCGTAATTCTGAGCTGATTTTTCCAGATTGTAGTTCCATTCCTTTAAATAAATTATAATATACAGTGCCGGACTGGGCCCCATTAGGGTGCCTTTGCATTTCAGAGGGAGGGTGCCTTAGCTATGCAGGTGAGTCTTATTGGGACACCTAAACTCAAAAATTAACAAATGATGGGTGAAATAACAACATACAAACTGAGTTTTTGATCAATACAATACGAACAAGAGAGAATGAGAGCACGTCCGTCCAGCACAGGATCTAGTCTATAACTAACTGTACCAACTTGATATTGAGATATTGGTATTTAATTGGTATTATCCTTCTTTTCTGTAAAAAAAAGTAATCCTTTTTAATTTATATATATATATATATATATATATATATATATATATATATATATATATATATATATCAGGGATGGGAAACTGAATCGAACTGGAATCGATAAACTGATAAAACCGATATTGTTTTATGAACTAAAATCGAAAAAAAACTCGAACTGAAAAAAATTCTGGCAATTAAAATCGAAATTCGAACTGAAATTGAAAAACAATCAAAAATTGAAATCTGAATTCGAATAGATTAAAAATAACAGTTTTGCGTTTCAGTTTTGAGGAGCATTTCGATTGCAAAAAAATATAAATAACGTGAATTATTTTCCTTTTTTTTACGACTTAACATTTGTGTGAATTTAAAATATCCATTTATCTTTTAATTCGATGTGGAACGGCTTTAAGTTCCGTTAGTGTGGAACGGCTTTTAGTTCCATTAATGTGGACCGTTTTTTTTCTCTTTTCAGATTGATTTTAAGTTCTCAAAGAAACAATTTGTTGCCCGAAAACAATGACAATATTTTAATTGTTCGCTCTAATTTTCACATGTGAGTTTACGAGGTATTTATATTTTGTATATAATAAACAGAGGTGCATTTAATTGTTTTATTCCCCCTTTCTAATACTGTTATTTATATATTTTATACGTGTCATGCGCTTTAAAATTTAAAAAGTGTACCAATTAATAAACCATTTCGAATTGAAAGTTTTTTCTTAAATAAAACTTTATGAGAAAGAAATGAAGCGAATAAGTAAAAAAAAAAAAAAAAAAAAGATGTGTTTCGTGCTATAGTTGGCTCTTGATGCTTACGTGTTTAATCCTACAAAAGTAAAGATAGTTACTAAAGCAAATTCTCTCTTTGAAAAACAGAAATCGAATGCAAATACAAATATAAAATTAAATCTGAATTTGTCAATAGGGTACCCACCCAAAAAATAATATAAATAGTACAAAGAAATTCTTAAAGAAATCTGAAAAAAAAAACTGGAATAGAAATTTAAATTGAATCGAACCGAAAAATATAAAAATTGAATGGAAAAATAAACTCAAATCGAAAAAAAATTAAAAACTGAAATCGAAACTGAAATCGATATTTTCGCAAATTTAAACTGAAATCGAAAACTGGACTTAGAAATTTATCAGTTTCCCATCCTGATATATATATATTATATATATATATATATATATATATATATATATATACACTAGGGGCACTCAATATATTTTGCTCCACCCTTTTTTCTTAGATAAATAATAGGCCATGGGGCTGAAATGTCTTTTGGGCCGTAAGTTTGAACTTTCTGCGAAGCACAGTTGGACGCTGGCCTAAACGTGTGAGATCATCGGAGAGAGGGAGAGCCAGCCTCGAAGATGAGCCACGCAGCGGTCGCCCGGCACTGGCTATGACATCTCACACTGTGCAACGTGCTAACAGCATCATTCGATCAAATCGGCGCTTCACATAGCCAGCACTGGAGCTAGGAATTAAC
The DNA here is from genome assembly GCA_023014485.1 of Bathynomus jamesi. NCBI lineage: Eukaryota > Metazoa > Arthropoda > Malacostraca > Isopoda > Cirolanidae > Bathynomus > Bathynomus jamesi. The sequence continues at coordinate 251,876 of JAJOZX010001539.1, read as the reverse complement.
GAAGGAAGTATGAATACGATAATTCAGCAACTGGGATACTCAAAAGTGTGTTCACGGTTTGTTCCCCGCGAACTGACTGAAGATCACAAAGCCCAAAGAAAAGAAATTGCTTCTGAGTCGTTAGTTCGATACGAGACAGAAGGAGATGACTTCCTTTCACGAATTGTGACTGGGGATGAGACTTGGGTACACCACTTTGAACCTGAAACAAAACGCCAATCCATGAAGCGGCATCATGCAGGCTCCCCACGCAAGAAAAAGTTAAAAATGGCTCCCTCTGCAGGAAAGGTTATGGCCACCATCTTCTGGGACATGAAAGGGGTGATTATGGTGGACATTATGAAGAAAAGACAAACAATCAACTCAGAGGCATACTGTATACTGCTACCCTACAGAGATGACAGAGACGTATAAAGCGAGTTCGACCGGAGAAAAACTGGAAGACGTCCTTCTTCTGCATGATAACGCAAGACCACACAACAGTTTGCAAACAAGAGAGTCCATGACAAAAATGCGCTTGACTGTGTTATCCCACCCTCCATGCAGGCCGGATCTGGCACCTTCAGACTTCTATTTGTTTGGGCCAATGAAGGATGCTATTCGTGGAAGAAAGTTTCAGAGTGACGATGGGGTTGTTGAGGAGGTTAAGAGGTGGCTCCAGCGGAACCCAGCGGACTTTTAGCAGCAAGGAATAAAGGCCCTTGTTTCGAGGTGGAGGAAAGCCGGAGAAAAGGATGGAGACTATGTGGAAAAATAAAAACTTGTAAAAAAGGTATGTAACTACTTGTGTATAAAATTTCTGGAACTTACAAGGAAACTTGGAAAGAAAAAAAAAGGTGAGGCAAAATATAGTGAGTGGGCCTCGAGGGTGGGCTGAAAAGTAATGCTTCCACTCAAATAAATTTTAAATGAGTTGAAGGATTTTATCGAAACAAAAGCAGATAATATACCTTAGAGTTTATTCTTCAAAACGATACATTTACTTTTTTATAAAATCACCCTCTATCTCGATACACTTATACCAACGATAAATGCGTTTTTGAAATCCATCCCGGTAAAACTCGAAGCTTTGTCTACGAAACCAAAATTTCACAGTGGCATTAACTGCTTTGTCAGACTCGTAACGATTTCCACGGAGATGTTCTTTAAGTTTAGGAAAGAGGTGAAAATCGCATGGTGCTAAATCGGGGCTATATGGTGGATGAGGCAAGACGGTGAATTGCAGATCCTCAATTGCTTCTCGCGTTTGAACACTGGTGTGAGGCCGTGCGTTGTCATGGTGAACAATGACTGCGTTTGTATGGGTGCGAACCCTCCTGATCCGTTTTTTCAACTTCTTCAGAGTTTCAATATAACGTGCGGAGTTGATTGCTGTCCCTCTTTCCATAAAGCCTTCGAGAACAATACCATTGATATCCCCAAAAACAATCATCACTTTTTCAGCCGATTTTTTAACTTTGAATTTTTTTGGTTGCGGTGAATTTTTGTGCCAATATTCCATGGATTGCCGTTTATTTTCAGGGTCATAATGGTGGACCCATGTCTCATCTGTCACAATGCTGTGCAGAAATTCATTTTCGAAGCGCTGCAGATTTTCTTGGCAAATGCGTAGTCTCTCAGTTTTCATCTCGGCAGTGAGCATGCGAGGCACCCATCTGGCGCAGACCTTTCGGTAACTGAGAATACTGATAATGTGTCCCGGTCGCTCTTTGGAGATATTGAGCATTGCAGCAATTTCATTTTGTTTCTTGCGACGATTTCCACGAATCAGTTCGTCAACGTAGTTCCGATGAGATTCGTCGGTTGTCGTTACAGGCCTTCCACTTCGCTGTTTGTCTCACAAATCTTCTTGCCCTGCTTCTCTTTCTTTACACTGCCTCGCCCATCGTCGAACGGTACTCACATCAACACACTGTTTGCCGTACACAGCTTGCATGCGCTGATGAATGTCTATGGGGAGCAACACTTTCAGCGGTCAAAAATTCAATTACGGCACGTTGCTTGAAACGAACGTCTTTACTCCTCTCCATTGTAATCTATACTGAACCAACGTATGAAATGAGTGTAGGATATATTAGGTTATAACACAAAACCGGTTTTAACTGGCTACCTCTACATAATTCAGAATTATTCAAGTGGAGGCATTACTTTTCAGCTCACTCTCGTATATACCTTTGGTTAGCTTCCTCCCAAATTGTTCATTCTGACGAAGGTCAAGCTTTTCACTTCATCTTAGACCTACAGTTTAACGTGGAATCCGAACCAAGTCCCACCAGCAGCCCAGCGTCTTAACCACTAGGCCACCCAGGGTATGCATTTATCTACCAACCACTTTCTTTATTGTGTGGAAGGATGAACATCTGGGTTTTGCTGCGCGCCGGCTGCCGTTACCGGGTCTCGAACCCGGGGCCGATGGATTCGTAGTCAGCGACGGTAAACACTACACCACCGAGGCGCATTATATATATATATATATATATATGTGTGTGTGTTAAACACAGACCGTGCATGGAACAAAGAACCCTTCTGGGAAATTACATCCACTATAGTTCGAATAAGTAATGATAAATGACAAATACTATAGTTTTTTCTTTTTCATGATGGAAAGCCCAACGTGGACACCGGGTTACTCGCAAAGAGGCCCCAAAATATAGCTTCCCTCACCAGCTATCTGCAAAGCAGATAGGCAGTGGCGTACTAAGGGGGGTGCGAAGGGGCGGTCCGCCCCGGGTGACAGCCAGGAGGGGGGTGCCATCGGGAGAGTTGAAATACCAGTACAAGTTTTCAAACCAAATGAAAAATTCGCCAAAGTAAGAAAAAAAAATTAAAATGTTCAAACTATTACAACAGCTTAATGTTAATTTCCACTATAAAATAATTTTTTATTTTTATTGGCAATACAAAATTTACAAACGAAAAATTAAATATTTGATAAAAATTACATCGAAAGGCGAACGTTTGTTGATGTTTTAATCATCAGTTTGTTGAGCATAGCCAGTTGGCTGCAACTGACATTCCAAGTCTTGTTCACTTGACACTGTGACTCCACATACATGAGGTATGTTTCATTAAATAATTATGATAAGGCATAAAGTGCTGGTGTTTATAACAATATCATGGTACTTATACCAGTGTCCAGTCATTTTTGACACTATGGTATCATCGTGATGTTTAAGTGTTTATAAGTGCATCGTCATGATGTTATAATACCCGGTAAATGCATACTGTTAATTTTAATTTTTTCAGTGGTCTAGTTATTTGTGAGTAATACTCATAGTTTTCTGCTTTTTTAGGAGTCGTGTTTGCACTTAACCCCCCTCCCCCCCCAAAAAAAATAAAAAATAAAACATAAAAATAATAATAATAATAATAATAATAATAGTAATAATAATAATGTGTGACTTTTTTTGGAACCTTGGAGAGAGTCTATTCCTTCTTTTCAGTCTCAACTCATGGATGGGAAGTACTGATGGAGAATGTAGGCATGACAGTCAAAGACTTTCCCAGACAAGATGGAGTGCTCATTATGACGCTGTGAAACCAGTGAAGGCAAATTTTGAAAAGCTGACCTCAACTCTTGAAGTACTGTGCGATCCCAAAGAAAATGTGGACACAAGAGGATCAGCTCAGATTTTACTTTCTGCTGTATGTGATTTCTCTTCTTTGAGTTACCTTTCTTTCTGGTGTGAAGTCCTGGAAGAAATTAATCTCACACAAAAGTATTTGCAAACAGTTGGAATCAGCCTTGAAAAGTGCATTGTGAAGCTCCAAGCTCTAAAACTGTTTGTTTCTTGAAGATCAGCGCAATGAAATTGTGGAGAGGACTATTCATTATGCAACTACAAAGTGTGAGGAAATGGACATTTCTATGGAGAGAAGAGCTCACATTGCCAGAGGAAGTAAAAACGGCTATGTTTGAATGTCTTGATCGCTTTCATCAAGAATTGGAGATTCGTTCTAAGGCAATGGATCAAATTCTGTCAATTTTCGCTGTTATTCAGCCAAACACTTTGGTTGTTGCAACAGAAGAAGAACTTCGGAAGTATATTCCAAATTTGACTCAGATTTTCGATGAATTCTCTGATGAAGATATCAGTGTGGAAATTGGACGACTTCGGAGGCATTTGGAAGCTGCCAAAATCAGCGTTGAAGAGGCAAAGAAATGGACAGCATTGCAGTTTCTGGAGTTTATTGTGAAATGGGATTTTTGTGAATCTTTGCCAAGCTTGTCACTGTGTTTGAGATTCTTTTTGACTGTCTGCGTGTCTATTGCTTCATGTGAAAGAGGTTTTTCCAAATTGAAATTGATAAAAAATTTCTTTCGCTCGACCATGAGTCAGACAAGATTGACAAATCTGGCTTTACTTTCAATTGAACATGAATATGGAAAGAAGATGAATTTTGATGAGGTCATTGATCACTTTGCAGAAATTAAGGCTCGAAAGCAAAGACTGTGAATCCTCTCTATTTACCTTTGAAGAATAGGCTGAGCGTTGAGAGTGGATTTCCTTTGTTTTTTGTATAAAATAAAATGCAGTATTACCTGTTCACTGAATTTTTAATGTCCTGCATTTTCCTTATTTCCAATTTGCTTATGACAGTACATACTGTACTGTTTAAAAATCTACTTGCAAACATAATATATTTTTCTGTGTGTTTAAATTTTAAAATTATTTATGGGGGGGGTGCCAAAGGAAGGATCCGCCCCGGGTGCCAAATACTTTAGGTACGCCCCTGCAGATAGGATCGAGCTTTGGGACAGGATCCAGGGTTTTGGGGCCTCTTTGCGAGTAACCCGGTGCTCACGTTGGGCTTTCCATCATGAAAAAGAAAAAAACTGTAGTATTTGTCATTTATCATTATTTATTCGAACTATAGTGGATGTAATTTCCCAGAAGAGTTCCTTGTTCCATGCACGATCTGTGTTTAACATATAATTTTCTCAGGGGACCATTCTGAGTTTGTATATATATATATATATATATAAATAGAAACGACATAATATTAAGGAACGTTTCTGCACACGCGGAAGAGAAATAACGAATAAATGAAAAATGAGGCGAACCGCCCGGGAATCGAACCCAAGGCCTTCCAATTGCCGGTTGGATGCGCTACCATTACACCACAGACCTCAATCATTCAACAAATCGAAATTCTCCTACATAGGGCAGAAACCAATGCCCTGAGAGGGCACCCTCGCAAATCGTGAATATGTGCATTTAACTGCAATGACCACGCAGTATATAAATGAATAGAAACGACATAAGTATTAAGGAACGTTTCTGCACAGGCGGAAGAGAAATAACGAATAAATGAAAAATGAGGCGAACCGCCCGGGAATCGAACCCAAGAGCGCATCCAACCGCAATTGGAAGGCCTTGGGTTCGATTCCCGGGCGGTTCGCCTCATTTTTCATTTATTCGTTATTTCTCTTCCGCGTGTGCAGAAACGTTCCTTAATATGTCGTTTCTATTCATTTATATACTGCGTGGTCATTGCAGTTAAATGCACATATTCACGATTTGCGAGGGTGCCCTCTCAGGGCATTGGTTTCTGCCCTATGTAGGAGGATTTCGATTTGTTGAATGATTGAGGTCCGTGGTGTAATGGTAGCGCATCCAACCGGCAATTGGAAGGCCTTGGGTTCGATTCCCGGGCGGTTCGCCTCATTTTTCATTTATTCGTTATTTCTCTTCCGCGTGTGCAGAAACGTTCCTTAATATTATGTCGTTTCTATTCATTTATATACTGCGTGGTCATTGCTGTTAAATGCACATATTCACGATTTGCGAGGGTGCCCTCTCAGGGCATTGGTTTCTGCCCTATGTAGGAGAATTTCGATTTGTTGAATGATTGAGGTCCGTGGTGTAATGGTAGCGCATCCAACCGGCAATTGGAAGGCCTTGGGTTCGATTCCCGGGCGGTTCGCCTCATTTTTCATTTATTCGTTATTTCTCTTCCGCGTGTGCAGAAACGTTCCTTAATATTATGTCGTTTCTATTTATTTATATACTGCGTGGTCATTGCAGTTAAATGCATATATATATATACGGGTGTCCGAGAATTATCTGTACAATTTTTGGCTGTTATTAAAAGTCAACCATGAAGTGTAGAAATTCCAGTTTTGTCCCATTTTACAGAGAATCTCATTAAGGTTTTTCTGATACCAAGTTTTGACAAGTTTTTTAGAAATTCCAGTGTGTCCGAACATTATCTGTACAATTTCATCTTTTAATAAAATTCTTGATAACACACGTAAAATTCTTAAACAAGATTATTTAGAATCTGTATTTTCAAAAGTTTCTTTCATTAAAGTAACGTTGTTACAAACATTCGATATGTGCACCATTAGTGATTCGCAAAACATCCAATCGATACTCCAAATGTTGCCATGTACGCTGCAGCATATCCACATCAATTCGCTCAATAGCAGCTGTGATTCTTGCTTTTAAATCATCAATGTCTGTCACCCGCGTACATTTCTAAAAAACTTGTCAAAACGTGGTATCAGAAAAAACTTAATGAGATTCTCTGTAAAATGGGACAACACTGGAATTTCTACACTTCATGGTTGACTTTTAATAACAGCCAAAAATTGTACAGATAATTCTCGGACACCCGGTACCTATATAAAACTTTTCTATGCGAAGAATGACATCAATAAGAGCGCGTTACGTTTTCTTTCATTTAGGGGAGACTGAGTCTATTCACATGTATTTTTATGTAAGTCACACACTGTGAATTTCTTTGAGAATTTTCCTTGTTACAATTTAGGGATTGCTTACCTTAGTGATTGATTACCTTAGTGAAACTGTAGGAGAGTGAGCTCTTGGCTCTTAGTGATGACTAGCTTATTTTAGTTCAACACGAGCCACGATCTTAATCTCGGAATGTCTCCGTCCAACCCTTCAATATACGCTGACTGCCACCCGTCTCTCACATATTGGCTGGTTTCTGCTGCCTTTGTTTTTTTCAAAAGACGTCTTACATTTCTAATAAATACATTAACTCCGTTTCTACCTGCATGGATTTTATACCAAATTATTCTGAATTTTTCAAGGGTTATTTTGATTCAACATTTTTCTTTTAATTTGACTCCGTTAATCTAATTCGATTTAGTGTGATATCGGTTCGGGCGATGACGTCATATTCTGTCAGGTGTAAGATACCTTGATCATTAGCTCTAAGTATATTTTATCCTATGAGTTTCATAGTTTAAATACTACCAACTCATTAGAAAGGCAATTTAACAATTTTAAATGCTTATTTCTGTGAATAAGCATTAATTAGGCAAGCGGAAAGAATGGACGGAAGTCCGCCATGCTTGAAAATGCTATATAATTTAACTTATTTTTTCTCATCCAGTCTACTGCTTCTGTAGCCTGTATTTTTGTAATTGTGATTTAAAATTATACAGAATTTAACATATAAGTTAGTTCTCTACCTTATGGCTAAAAGTACAAATGTATTCCGTACAAATCTCTCTAAAGAAAGAAAAGGAAATTTCACGTTTTAGCACAGGCATCTTGCCTCGCTTTTTACTTGCATGAACCTCATTTCATCCCCTTCCATCACAGTATATATATATATATATAATATATATATGCTACAACTCAGAATGGTCCCCTGAGAAACTTTTATGTTACACACAGACCATGCATAGAATAAGGAACTCTTCTGGGAAAATTTAATACACTATAGTCGGAATAAGTAATGGTAAATGACAAATACTAAAGTTTTCCTTTTCCATGATGAAGGTCCAACGTGGGCAACGGGTCACTCACAAAGAGGCCCCAAAATATAACTTCCCTCACCAGCTATCTGCTTAGCTTAGCTTCCCTCACTAGCTATCCGATTAGCTTAGCTTCCCTCACTAGTTGTCCGATTAGCTTAGCTTCCCTCACTAGCTGTCCGATTAGCTTAGCTTCCCTCACTAGCTGTCCGATTAGCTTAGCTTCCCTCATTAGCTGTCCGATTAGCTTAGCTTCCCTCACTAGCTGTCCGATTAGCTTAGCTTCCCTCATTAGCTGTCCGATTAGCTTAGCTTCCCTCACTAGCTGTCCGATAAGCTTAGCTTCCCTCACTAGCTGTCCGATTAGCTTAGCTTCCCTCACTAGCTGTCCGATTAGCTTAGCTTCCCTCACTAGCTGTCCGATTAGCTTAGCTTCCCTCACTAGCTGTCCGATTAGCTTAGCTTCCCTCACTAGCTGTCCGATTAGCTTAGCTTCCCTCACTAGCTGTCCGATTATCTTAGCTTCCCTCACTAGCTGTCCGATTAGCTTAGCTTCCCTCACTAGCTGTCTGATTAGCTTAGCTTCCCTCACTAGCTGTCCTATTAGCTTAGCTTCCCTCACTAGCTGTCCGATTAGCTTAGCTTCCCTCACTAGCTGTCCGATTAGCTTAGCTTCCCTCACTAGCTATCCGATTAGCTTAGCTTCCCTCACTAGCTATCCGATTAGCTTAGCTTCCCTCACTAGCTATCCGATTAGCTTAGCTTCCCTCACTAGCTATCTGATTAGCTTAGCTTCCCTCACTAGCTATCTGATTAGCTTAGCTTCCCTCACTAGCTATCTGATTAGCTTAGCTTCCCTCGCTAGCTATCTGATTAGCTTAGCTTCCCTCACTAGCTATCTGATTAGCTTAGCTTCTCTCACTAGCTATCTGATTAGCTTAGCTTCCCTCACTAGCTATCTGATTAGCTTAGCTTCCCTCACTAGCTATCTGATTAGCTTAGCTTTCCTCACCAGCTGTCTGCTTAGCTTAGCTTCCCTCACCAGCTCTCTGGTGAGGATGTTCAGTATTTCAGGATGTTCAGTATTTCTCCCATGTCCAGGGTTCACCTCCACTATACGGGTGTAGCTATTTCATTTTTACAGTTTTTAATCAACAAGGCATTTCATTTGATCGGGTCTGCAGGTGAATATTTCATTTGTCCTATAGGCTATAGCTCGCGCTATATCTTCTGGGATAAAAAAAATCTGTTTTACACTCTCCTTCAAAGAATGTACCTGTCAGGTACCAACCACTCTGTCACTATTTGGGTTACTGAAAACTGATTCGGACTGGGCTCTCAATGTTTCAGATATTTCTTTTAAATCGTCGATTAGTTCATTATTTCTTTTCTTTTCGAGCCCGATAGTGTCGCACCTTCTTTTCCTTTCGCATTCTTTTTCCTTTTCGCATAGCTATAGAAGTATTTTGGGTTTTCGTTTACTACTTCTACCGCATTTTCTCTTTCCTCTCTGTATGACCCTTAATTAGGGCTTCTATTACCCTATCGATACTCTCCAGTTTTTCTTGTATTACTTCCTTGGTATTGTTGTCTGTGCAATTAATTAACTTCGCAGCTACTCTCTTTCCTTTGCAGAATATTGTTCCCTTTTGCTTCTCGAAAAAATTCCTCTTTTTTTCTTAAAGATAAAAAAATAACGGAAAATTTCGATGGAACTTTATTATTTCATAATTTAATAACGAGAGACAATAAATATTATCGAAAATGGTTCAACCATAACTAAAGGCTTTTATCTCATACACAGTATTTTGTATATCTCCCTTTCGTAGCGAATATAACAGCTGCTCCTCGTGGTACTGATTCAATCAATTTAGTGATGGTATCTTCGGTGATGTTGTTCCAGCATCGTTGTTTCACTTTCTATTGCTTGGTAAGTTCCACAGTTTAACGTGGAATCCGAACCACGCCCCACCAGCAGCCTAGCGTCTTAACCACTAGGCCACCAGGGTATCCATTTATCTATCAACCACTTTCCTTATTGTGTGGAAGGATGAACAGCTGGGTTTTGCTGCGCGCCGGCTGTCATCACTGGGTCTCGAACCCGGGGTTGATGGATTCGTAGTCAGCGACGCTAACCACTACACCACCGAGGCTATATTAAAGTTCATTTGCCAAATTTCTGCCCATTCGAGTAACTTATTAATATCTTCTTGAATCTGCAAACGTTCTGCCGCCGATTTTGTTCGTCCTCCTCGTTTGGTATCATCCGCAAATTTATAAATTATACTCTTAATTTCTTTGTCGATGTAGCGCAAAACACTAAACTACGAGTACATCTAATTTGCATCCTGTGCTTTTATTAAGAATTTTTAAAAAAAAATTCATTAAGTAAAAGAAACATCATTTCATCGGAGCATCGTTTCATCATTTACTCGTCTCTCGTATTTGCTCTCTTACTGCTCACCCCAAGTCCATCTGTGGATCAGAACTCGCTTTGCAAAATATATCTATCTATTCTATTCTTAAAAATGTTAAGCTACGATCTGCGACAAAAAGTAGTACATCGAGTGACGTGTTTAAGAATAGATTATGTACAATCGCCTGCGATAGTTCCGCTCCACCCTCTCCGAGATGTAGTAACAACGCAGTCCCTCTTAAACCTCAGTCCCCTACCCTCACCCCCTCCCTCTCTTCCCCCTCTCAGGTGTTGTCATAGTAACACTTTTATTTTTTGAAAAACAATGACAGAATAAATATATTGTTCACTGTAGTTTTGGTGGTAATGCTAGGACGACTATGTATTTTATTCATGCATCATTCCTAAATTTAGGGAACAGAGTAGTTAGGTTATTTCACAAACGGGGGATACTTTAGAAACTTTCAATTATAAGATTTTGATGTGGTCATGTTATAGTTAAAGTGTAAGATAAGTTGTAATATCGACTTTTCCTCCAGACAATAACATTTCTGTTTAAAGTCCATGCGTCATCAACAAATGATTATTTATCCAGCAAAAGGTCTATCCATAGAGAGATAATGATAACATAGTTAAATTTTTTTATTACAAAAATAAACATGAATCAAGTAAATTTAGGGATTTTCTTAAGAACACACAAAACATAATGTTCAAATTATAAGGAAGTGACAATTTATTTACTTGAACAATTATTGTTCAAGTAAATAAATATACAGGGTGGTGCAAAAGTTTGGACCCATAGGCAATTTACTATATAAAAAATATCTTTCGATTTTTATAATAGTTTTTATAATTTAATTTTTGTTTATAATTTTACATATTTTTCAGATTGTTACCCTATGGCAGACAAGTTAACAATAGCAGAAAGAATAGAGCTTGTGCTTTTGTACGCAAAAGAAGGAGCCACCTCACGTTCAGTCGCAAATTTCCTTATGCCTCGATTATACGAAATACCATTACACTTATTGTAAATTCTGAACTAGAACGTTAAATTTAACATAATTTAGTCACTGGTGTATGGTTAATTAAATTTCATTTCATAATAAACTTCCTGCAGGCCACACTTTTTTTCCATATAAACCGCCTATCGGTCCAGACTTTTGCACCACCCTGTATATTTACTACATCACAACCATAACATTATTATGCACAATTACTCAATACTTGGTCCATCCTCCATTATTATTATTAATGACCTCTCGTAGCCTATTTAGAACAGATGCCACGTGGTTATAGATGACTTGTGGGTTCCTGCGGAAACGTTCCTACTCTGCCATGGTGTGTTCCAGCAGGTGCCTAGATGTCCTCTCCTGCCCAGGCTCCCAAGCGTTAACACCCCTTGATGGGCCACTTCAGCAGCTCGACATCTTGTTGTTCCTGAAACTACCGTCTGATGATCCTGGCAGTATGATATACAGGGTGTCCCAGAAGTTTGGACTCGTAGGAAAAATAGACATTATATTTTCAAAGTGAAATAAACATATTTCTAATGTGTTTTACATTTCACAAAAGAAAACACCCTGATGGCTCAGTATACCAATCAAGAGAAGGTGGAACTGGTGTTGCTACATGTTTCCGGAAAAAGCCAGGGGGAGGCATATTCGTGAAATAACTGATGCCTTCCTCTGACTTTTTCCGGAAATATGTAGCAATACCAGTTTCACCTTCTCTTGATTGGTATACTGAGCCATCATGGTATTTTCTTTCCTGAAATATGTAAAAATAACATTAGAAATGTGTTTGTTTTACTTTAAAAATATAATGACTATTTTCCCTATGAGTCCAGACTTCTGGGACACCCTCTATATGTTAACCCTCCATCTATTGCCTTGGGTGATTCGAGGTTGACGAGGGTTCTGGTTAGGTGACAGCAAGGGATTTTCTCACTCTGAGGTAGCTGGTACCGTGCAGGAAATCGCAGTAGTTTCTTTTATACTACACTCCGATTTCTTCTTGTAGTGAATCGGAGGACTCTTTGAAACTTACTAAATTATCTGACGGTTCCCCGATTCTTCTTGAGCGTATCGGGACATTATTTACTCCATTTTAAAACTAAGTTCTCTCGGGAAAGCAAGGCTCAAAAGAAAAGACAAAGAGATCCTCTGCCTGAATTTTACTGCTTCTAAACTAAATAAATAACCTCGAGTTAGATAAGAATAATCAGAATGATAATTTGAAAAATTACAAGAGTTTATATAGTAATAATTTGGTGACATTATTATTTAATGTTGACCTGTTTTGTTTTTTATTCTCAATAGGCGGAATTTTTTTTTGCAAAATATTTGAAGATGAAGGCAAATTTTGGCTGTAACAGCATACTGGCAGATAAGATATTTGAAGATGAAGTCATATTTTTCTTTTAAACAACATATTGACAGATTTGATGTTATCATGATTTGCTGAGTTAACTAAAAATGGAAATTGAAATATGCATTGTATTAGGGGATTAAAATTAAACATGCCTATGAGCCAAAATTAAATATGCATATGAACCAAAATTAAATGCTTAAAATTTAAAATTAAGTGTTAATTTAGAGTTTTGGCAAGTTATGACTTCATCTTTTACAACTAAGAGAGAATGTATAAAAAAAATGAACATTGCAGAATTTAACACGATTACATGATTAAGTTTAATCTAAAAAATTATTAGGTTATTTAAAAAGGAAATACTTCATCAATTACTTCGTAAAAATAAAATAGAAAGGAAATTAAAAATTATTCCAAACTTGCATTTTATATAGTTAGTGTCACGCAAGTTTGGACTTTATATGCAAAAATGAATGTAAGAATTATTCATTTTTACATATATATTAATATATATTATTATTAAATAATATATATTAATATATATTAATATATATTATTTAATATATTTCGTCGTTGGGTTCAAATCACAGCTTAAAATTAGATGCCATTCGAATCGTAATTTAACACGCCGAATTATAGTGTCCTTCGAATTTTGGGATCATTCGTGACGCAATACTTTTTATCATATCGTGATTCGATATTAATACTTACAAATAAGTGTTGTATTCCTCTACATTATGATGATTAATTTCAGCTATTGTGCGATTCTATGTAGACGGTTTGATCTCGTAATATCGTCGTTTTTGGTGTTGCGAAATAAGAGGGGGAAGACGAGAGGTGGGGATAGCGAGAGGGAAAGGGGGAGGAGGAGAGGGAGGGAGTGAAGGTGGGGCACTGGGGTTTAAGAGGGACTACGTTTCTTCCACATTTCAAAGAGGGTGGAGCGGAACTATTGCAGGGGACTGTACATAGTTAAATGACTATGATTTAATTGTGGAACTAAATATAATATTTTCCTAATTGGATTTTATTATCAATATTTAAATGAGAGCATTTGTACTTTATTTACATAATTTTAATATTCTGTTAAGGATACTTACTTATGAAGACTAAATATCAATTAACAGCAATGGACAAACCTCCACAGACACTTACTATTTCCACCATATCTCCAGCTGACGGGAACGTTTTGCCGTCAACAGTGGCCGAACCTTGTGCTAGTTCTTTTCTCAGGTCGTTGATGTCCTTCACGATTATTTCCCGCTTAAATGCATCAGAGACACCGAATCCGGCCTTCACTTTCGAAAATAAGCCGCATTCTGGGACAAGGTCACACGGTGATTCGCGAACGCAAAATAATGTTTTTGGATGTTTCGCACAGAAGTCTTCAGGAGCAACCACGGAAATCATCATTAAAATGCTCGAAACTACTGATGCACTTATCATCGTAATAACCAATTCATGCAGTAGATGTCGAAAAAATATCAGTAAAGATACAAATTTCAGTATATGCCAATTTCCCAACACTCCGCACGAAAAATGTTTTTATTTAACTTAAAAATTATAAAAGAAGAAGAATATAAAACGTTTTCCAAAGGAACGTGACATCAAAATCTTCCGCTGTTTTATAAACATCACATCATAACATTGCTCAGCATTACTGTTATCAATGAAGCATTCAATAACTATAGCAATATAAACAAGGCATTTAAAACAACAACGTTGACGCACATTTTCTCTCCTAAACTGTGAAAACTTACAAGTTATTTTTGTTAACCGCAACTGCTACAATATGAAAAGCTGTGGAGCGGGAAGAAGACAATTTATTATATAACTTTAATAACTTTTGTCTCATTCCATCACGTCCCTCATGTAAATATTGAATTTAGCGTTAATAGCATATATATATATATATATATATATATATATATAATATATATATATATATATATGATGAATAAAACCACGAAGGAAAGGAAACACAAAAAGGTGCTCAAGCGCTTTCGTCTAATGACATCCTCAGGAACACTGAAGTACATAAAAGGTTACGGCCTATATATAGGTTACAGAAAGAAAAAAAATAAAATAAATAAATAAATAAATAAATAAATAACATACATACACACAAACACACACATATATATATATATATATATATATATATATATATATATATATATATATATATATATATACATATCTACACACACATATATATATATATATACATACCGGGCGTCCCAAAAAAATGTATACACACTTTAAATATTATAAAGGCAGTGTTTATTAAAATACATTTCATTTTCAAAATGTAATAGAATCTACAGACATTATTTAATTGTTTTGTCAACGCCTGTTTTCAAACTGACGTCCGTTCTGGTCCAGGCACTGCTGATAACGCGAAGCAATGGAATCGCAAACATCACGAAACATTTCGTTTGGTATTTGTGTGCATTCTCGTTCAATGGCTGCTCTCTATTCAGCGACTGTTGCAGGTTTTATAGCGTAGACTTTGTCTTTTAAGTATCCCCATAAAAAAAGTCTAGTGGGTGTGAGGTCTGGTGAACGCGGAGGGTATTCTACGAAACCCCTTCGTCCAATCCACATCCA
This sequence comes from Bathynomus jamesi, assembly GCA_023014485.1. Lineage (NCBI taxonomy): Eukaryota > Metazoa > Arthropoda > Malacostraca > Isopoda > Cirolanidae > Bathynomus > Bathynomus jamesi. The sequence goes on along the minus strand of JAJOZX010001539.1, from coordinate 236,751 downwards.
CATCGTGCCAAGTACCACTCGCAATACTCCACTCTTCGGTCCGGATCATCATCTTCATTAATAGCATGGACTAATCTTGGAATGTAACTTTTCCATTGACAGCGCTTCAAAATGCGTTGGACAGACGATTCTGAAATTCCTACCTCACGACTCGCTTGCCGCACAGATTTTCTTGGACTTTGGTGATACGTTTCCAGTACTCTTTCTTGCTTTGTGGGGCTTGTCGATGTCCGTGGTCTTCCGGAACGCTTCTTGTGGACATTCTGAACAGTTCCATCGGCTTCAAACTTATCTCTAATTCGAGTGATGGTAAGTCGCGTTGGTGGATCTGTTTGAAACTCCCTCCTAAACTGTCTTTGCACTTCAACTGCGTTTTCACACTTCCAGTAGCATTTTAGAATGAATTTCCTTTGTTCAAAGCTTAGTCTGACTGCCATTATTAATTCTAATGGGTTTAACTTGGAAAGAAAGAAACATCAATTGAGCTATCAGCTGTTAAAGTGTGTGTATACATTTTTTTGGGACGCCCTGTGTATATATATATATATATATATGCAATAAACAGAGAAGTAAAAATAAAAATTAAAAATTAAAGGATTAACAACGAGGCATACAGATTTGTAAGGAAACATATCGATTTTTTAGCACAAGATCAAATGAATTATAAAAATACAAATTTATACTGGAAATCTGCCCAGGTTTTAACACTTTGCCTTTTATAGTCAAGTTTCGATATATATAAAAATAAATGAAGATTAAAAGTTAATAAAGTAGCATACAAGTTTACCAAAGATTTAGCGTCCTACCCTTTTTATCTAAATCTGTTTGAAGGAATTCAAAACAACAGGATCGAGTTGAAAAAGACCTTTGCTTATGTTGAAGTTATTTGAAAGTTGGATAATGGCAGACTCAAGAATATTTCTATTAACAATGTTGCTAGAGTGAAATAAAACTAAAGCATTATTCCAATCAATACAGTGGGATAACTCTGACAAATGGACAAAAGAGCACTGGACAACTGTCCTGTTCTAACGGAATATTGATGCTGTTTTATATACGTGTGTGCAAATCCTTTCCCGTCTGACCTATGTAAAAGGAATCACATTGTTTACACCCAATTTTATAGATAATGCCTGAATTATTGGTAGGGATATTTTTTACTATGATATTTTTCACAATATTGTTATATGAAAATACTACATTAATATCCAAAAGTTTAAGTACATTAGCAATGCCTAAAAAGCCCGTGAAAAATGGAAGTACTAAAATATTTTTTGACAAAGTACGAGTGTTATTATTGACACGATAGAAAGTTCGTTTTGCCTTGTTGAGACAAGATTCCATAAACGCAGATGGATAACACAGATCACTTCCAATACCGTTGATTTTTTCCAATTCGGCATCGATGTATTCCGGACTGGCGATCCTAAGGGCGCGAGAAACATTGATGAAAAATGGCCTTCTTAGTGGGGGTGTCATGTCCCGAGTAAAAGTGTACGTAGGACAAATTGTTTGTTGTTTTCCGATAGATACTAAACTTAAAACATGGGCTTTCCCTTAAGTTTAGTATCTATCGGAAAACAACAAACAATTTGTCCTACGTACACTTTTACTCGGGACATGACACCCCCACTAAGAAGGCCATTTTTTCATCAATGTTTCTCCGCGCCCTTAGGATCGCCAGTCCGGAATACATCGATGCCGAATTGGAAAAAATCAATGGTATTGGAAGTGATCTTTGTTATCCATCTGCGTTTATGGAATCTTGTCTCAACAAGGCAAAACGAACTTTCTATCGTGTCAATAATAACATTCGTACTTTGTCAAAAAATATTTTAGTACTTCCATTTTTCCCGGGCTTTTTAGGCATTGCTAATGTACTTAAACTTTTGGATATTAATGTAATATTTTCATATAACAATATTGTGAAAAATATCATAGTAAAAAATAGCCCTACCAATAATTCAGGCATTATCTATAAAATTGGGTGTAAACAATGTGATTCCTTTTACATAGGTCAGACGGGAAAGGATTTGCACACACGTATAAAACAGCATCAATATTCCGTTAGAACAGGACAGTTGTCCAGTGCTCTTTTTGTCCATTTGTCAGAGTTATCCCACTGTATTGATTGGAATAATGCTTTAGTTTTATTTCACTCTAGCAACATTGTTAATAGAAATATTCTTGAGTCTGCCATTATCCAACTTTCAAATAACTTCAACATAAGCAAAGGTCTTTTTCAACTCGATCCTGTTGTTTTGAATTCCTTCAAAACAGATTTAGATAAAAAGGGTAGGACGCTAAATCTTTGGTAAACTTGTATGCTACTTTATTAACTTTTAATCTTCATTTTATTTTTATATATATCGAAACTTGACTATAAAAGGCAAAGTGTTAAAACCCGGGCAGATTTCCAGTATAAATTTGTGTTTTTATAATTCATTTGATCTTGTGCTAAAAATCGATATTTTTCCTTACAAATCTGTATGCCTCGTTGTTAATCCTTTAATTTTTAATTTTTATTTTTACTTCTCTGTTTATTGCATATATATATATATATATTTTTTTTTTTAAGTTCGGGAAGAACCGATTCGCCTCTATTTAAAAGGGCATATCTCGGCGGAAAAACAAAGAAAAAGTGAGAGGAAAGACAGAGGAAAAAGAAAGGGTGGAGGGGACAGTCTAAGTGGAAAAAGACCAAGGATGACAAGGACTGCAGGTTCGAGCCCCATCATCCTTGGGTGCTAGGGCCGGGAGGGCGCACGTATATATATATATATATATATATATATATATATATATATATGTGTGTGTGTGTATATATATGTGTGTGTGTGTGTGTAGATATGTATGTATATATATACATATATATGTGTTTGTGTGTATGTATGTTATTTATTTATTTATTTTTTTTTTTTCTTTCTGTAACCTATATATAGGCCGTAACCTTTTATATACTTCAGTGTTCCTGAGGATGTCATTAGACGAAAGCGCTTGAGCACCTTTTTGTGTTTCCTTTCCTTCGTGGTTTTATTCATCATAAATATTTTTCACGTGTTACTTTCGTGAAATAATTTTCATATATATATATATATATATGCTTATCAGCCATGCTTGCTCAAAGCTATATCCCTGCAGAGTTCATGAGGGTATATATCTTGCCCCTGGTCAAAAATAAGTACGGAGACATTCTGTCCAGCAATAATTACAGGCCTATTGCTGTCGCTTCCTGCTTCTCGAAACTACTAGAAAAACTTTTGTTATTCCGGTTAAATGATTACCTATGGACATCTCTTAATCAGTTTGGTTTTAAAAGGTCCCACTCAACTGACCTGTGTATCTATGTACTTAAAGAAACAATATCTAAATACATTGACAGTAATTCAACTATTTATAGCTGTTTCCTAGATATGAGTAAGGCATATGATAGAGTGAACCACAATATTTTAAAAAAACTAGAAGACAGGAAGGTTCTCATGCATCATACATATTAAACGTATTGAAATTTTGGTATTCCCACCAATCTTTTAGGGCAATGTACTATACGAATGTTTTGGCTCCTCTTACGGGGTGAGACAAGGCTCCTTGCTCTCCCCTATGCTGTTTAATGTGTATGTTGACGGATTAATTGCTTCACTTAATGAGGCAGCAGTGGGATGTTGTATAGATAACACAAGGATAAATAACTTAGTTTATGCCAATGCAAAAAATTTCACTTTTCTACGTGAAGGTCAAATTATGATAATAAAAACCCACTCTAATAGACAGAGTTTATTTCCACAACAGTTTCGATGCCCAGTGGCATCCTCTTCGGGTGGATGCCAGTGGGCATCGAAACTGTTGTGGAAATAAACTCTGTCTATTAGAGTGGATTTTTATTATCATAACTTAGTTTATGCCGATAATATGGTGTTAATAAGTCCCTCTGTTAAAGGTCTGGATCGGCTACTAAAAGTCTGCGAAGTGTATTCGCAGAAACATGATATTCTTTTTAATGTTACAAAAACTAAGTTTATGCAATTTCATCCTAAAAACTATAATCAGCCAGCTGACATTATGCTTAAAATGAGAGGTAAAGTAATTGAGAAAGTACAAGAGTTTAAGTATTTGGGTCAAACTATCACCAGCTCCTTGAGTGATGACTCAAATATAAAGAAACAATCTCGAAGCCTTTGTGCTAAAGCGAATATGACTATAAAGAACTCTCGGTTCTGTACAAGTGAAGCTGAAGACACTCTCTTTCGTACTTTCTGCTGTAATATATACGGACAGCAACTCTGGATGAATTATAAAAAAGGTTCTGGCAGAACCCTAAATTTGGTGTACAACAGGTCTTTTAGACTCTTATATAAATTACCCCCGAGATGCTCAGCTTTGCACATGTTTGCTACCCGCAATGTCCCGAGCTTCCCGGAGGTAACAAAACGTGCTCAATACAGTCTGATGCAAAGAATTAAAAATCAACCAACCCGATTATCCAAGCTATCCATGAGTCCTGCCGTTTATCCTCTAAGGTCTAAGCTATGGAATTCTTGGTACGAAAACGTCTGTCTGCAGCTCCACTTTACTTCGACATTACTGTATTATTCTAATCAACTGTATATATTTCTATCCTTAGTATATGAACTGCCATTGTATTAATAATATTTGTTATATGGACTATAGTCTGCCAATAAACCTTTTCATTTTCATATGTGTATATATATATATATATACAGTATGTATATATAATATATATATATATATATATATATATATATACACACACACATTTTAACTGCAAACACGCAGTATAATTAACGTAAAGAACGACGCTTGTATAGGAGAATATTCCGCGCAAGATGAGGAGGGAGAACGAAACAAATGAAAAAATGAGGTAACCACCCGGGAATCGAACCCGGGATTCCGATTGCCAGTCAGATATGATAACCATTACACCATGGGCCTCACTCGATCAAATGCCGTAATTCTCCTACATACGCGCAGAAACCAATGCCCCAAGGGGGCACCTCCCGCATCTCGTACATTATGTACATTTTAACTGCAAACACGCAGTATAATTAACGTAAAGAACGACGCTTGTATAGGAAAATATTCCGCGCAAGATGAGGAGGGAGAACGAAACAAATGAAAAAATGAGGTAACCACCCGGGAATCGAACCCGGGATCTTCCGATTGCCGGTCAGATATGATAACCATTACACCATGGGCCTCACTCAATCAAATGCCGTAATTCTGACCGGCAATCGGAAGATCCCGGGTTCGATTCCCGGGTGGTTACCTCATTTTTTCATTTGTTTCGTTCTCCCTCCTCATCTTGCGCGGAATATTCTCCTATACAAGCGTCGTTCTTTGTTATATATATATATATATATATATATATATATATATATGTTACACACAGACCGTGCATGGAACAAGGAACTCTTCTGGGAAAATTGAATCCACTATAGTTCGAATAAGTAATGGTAAATGACAAATACTATAGTTTTTCTTTTTCATGATGTTAGCCCGATGTGGGCAACAGGTCACTCGCAAAGAGGCCCCAAAATATAGCTTCCCTCACCAGCTATCTGCCAAGCGTAATTTCTTTAAATTACAAGCCATAAAATATTAATTTACCTCGCGCACGCGAAAAAAACGCGGTTTTAACAAACAATTTGAAGGTTCTATCTTTAAATGTTTGTAGCCTACGAAATAGGCCAACACAAATCTGCCAAATCTTCCCCCATTATATGTAATATATATTTATAGAGACCTATTTCTCAGAGGTTCATTTTCCTTAATCATAAATCAGAATTGCACCGGAACAACCTAAGACGTTTTGCGTCTATCGGAAGTGACCAGGTTCCGGTAAACAAGCTACATCAGGAAAGCATCCATAAAGGCGATAATAATAATTGTCCTCCTTCCGGCAGACCAAAAGCTACGACTCAAGTTTTCATTCGAAAATGTACACTCGCAATAACTTCTTAGTTTTTCTGAAAGCGACACTTCTCACCTACAGTTCTCATTCCAACAGCTGATTAAGGCCGGCCGTACATAGGATCGTCTTGCGACTCACGAATGACGACTTGAGTCACGTGTGATTCTACATTGACAGAATGGGAGCCCCGCACACTGCAGGCTAGCAACCGCGACGCGATTCCCCATAATCGCATCGCGGTTGCTGCAGTGTGCGCCGTGCGGGGCTCCCATTCTGTCAATGTGAAATCACACGCGACTCGAGTCGTGAGTCGCAAGACGATCCTGTGTGCAGCTGGCCTAAGACTCGCTTATTTATTACTTTGAAATAGGGAACACTTAATTTTTAGTTTCGGTGTAAAAAACCGACAAACTTAAGCTAGCGATGACTAAGAATAGATGTAATAATTACAATAGATCCTAGAAATTCATAAGGATAAGTTAATTAGTAGGTCTACTGTACCTACTTATTTGTCTTGGAGAATAATTACATCACAAAGGGTGTGTGTAACCCAGAGGTGGGGACTCGAGTCTGAATAGAATCCCTATTTTTGTGGACTTCAGACTTCACTTGGACTCGGGTGTAATCTGATTTGACTTGACTCGAGACTTGCCTCTCTAGACTTGCGACTTAACTTGAGAATTGTAATATCTGACTTGCGACTTGGCTGAAATCGCTCGAGTATTTTTCCCTCGTGTCAACTTTTGAGTAAATGTGCAAGTAACTATAGTCCGTTCATTATTATCAGACTATAAAATAAGCCCTGTTCATTATTCTAATGCTGGTTTGTGATTGGTTGGACCGAGACACACAAGACCTTCCGAGTTTGGCGTCCATATCGTTACCGATATCGTTACGTCACCGGTGGAACCAGTTCCCACTCCCAGATGGGTGTACCTTATTATACGGCCTTGGAACAGTTGTCCGTGTGCTTCTGGAATGGGTACAATGTAACTTTAATATAACTTCCATATGAGCATAGATAAATGCACACTTTTTCTGTTTGCATCACCTAAATTACATGCAACTTTCGTATATATGTAATGGATATGACCTTGAATGTGTATTTCCTCTTAATAAAAACATCAATTGATAATGAATATTGAAATATTGTGTGTTTCTGTTGATTTCTATAAGGTAAACTAAGGAGCACTCACACAGGAAACGAAGGGATAATATTATGTTTATCATGAAGAGATAAGTAAGGTCCCCTTCAGTAAGGGAACAGTTGAAAGGAGATAAATAACAGTGCTTATTAAAATCAAGAATAAGAAATTGGCACTGGTAAGTCACATCTTTAGAAGAAGATATTGGTAAAGGTAAGTTCTTAACATTAAATAGGCATGGGCAAGTCATGTCTTTCATGACAAAGATAGAGACCATAGTGTAACGGTGGTATCCCAGTAGAGGCGTAAGAGGGCGAGGCAGACTCAGCCAGATGCGGGGATAAGTGAGGTTTAATTTACTTGAACAGTTAGGCATTTAGTTTCAGAGCTTTTGAACATAGTACTAAAGCATTATGTGAAAAAAACTATTATTTATCCATGCTGACTCGAGACTTGACTTGCGACTCGCCAAAAATGACTTCAGACTTGAATTGAAACTCACTAAAAAAGACTTGAGACTCGCTCTTAGTGACTCGTGACTTACTTGAGACTCGACAAAAATGACTTGTAGACAAGTCTGGGTAACCCATAACCCATTCAAATATATTCCATTCTCAACCAGATAACCGAGTCCTGAAATATACCTTAGTATTATACGAAACAACTTAGGGATCACTTTAACATATTGCTTCCCAAAGCATCCGGGAAACAATATGTTAAAGTGATCCCTCCTGGGAAGCAATATGTTAAAGTGATTAACACTGGGAAGCAATATGTTAAAAAGAGAAAGGTTGGTTGATCACTTTGTGTAACCATATAGCGCAACAATTCTAATAAATTTACTTTCAATCTAATATTTTAACATGTTATGATTTACTTTTTATGCCTTTACTTTATTAAAGCGAACATTTTGGATCACCTGAAGATCCGTCACCCCAGCCTTTTTTAGTTAGCTTTGTAAGGCTAACTAACGAAAATATCACGACCTAACCTAACCAATCGTCAAGGGCGTACAGATGACCTAATGATTGGTTAGGTTAAGTCGTGACGTTTTCGTTAGCAGTGTTGGGCACTAAAGCGTTAATCTGATAACAGTTAATTAACGAAGTTAACTTTTTAACGGACTATTAACGGAAGTTAATTTCCATTTATCGTTATCGGACCAGTTAACTTCCGATAACTCGATATTTAGTCTGTTAAAGTCCGTTAACACGTTAACTGCGAGGAGTCAATCACGGAAGATCACCGCTCCGCGAATGAATTCAAACCGCCATAACTTCAGTCTGCCAATTCCGTCCTCTGCCGCAGTGGAACGGCTCTTCTCTCTCGGCAAAGACATCCTGAGGCCCAAGAGGTCAAGACTGGCAGTTCGGCCTAACTTTGAGAAGTTGGTCTTTCTGAAGGGCAACCAGCACATTGTGTCATAGTCTTTAATAAATGTGCCTAAAATTTAATTTTACCTTTCAGTTCCCGCCATAATAATTCTCTGGTAAATTAAAATTTAGTTAATGGTTAGTAGTTACAAGGGTTTCAAAACATGTAATCAATACATTTTTTATTAAAAATAAAAAAAAAAGTTATTAAGCAAAAAAGTTGCAAAACTTGATGAAAATACAGTTAAATACCTATTTATTGTTGGATTTTGCATAAATAAACATTTTCTATGGGTTTTAAAGCTTTTTTCCTTGATTTTTTTAAATGTTAGTAAAGAAATAGTTATCGTTAACGGATTATCGTTAACTTCCGTTAACTTTGTAGTAAAATTATCGGATTATCGTTATCGGAGTTAAAAATTGGGGTTAACGGATTATCGTTATCGAAGTTAACTTTTTGGTTAACGGTGCCCACCACTGTTCGTTAGCTAGTCTTATAAAGCTAACTCAAAAAGACTAGGCTGACGGATCTTCAGGAGATCCAACATTTTTTATCGTACTCCTTATCCTAAATATTGGGAAGCAATATGTTAAAGTGATTAACACTGGGAAGCAATATGTTAAAGTGATATACACTGGGAAGCAATATGTTAAAAAGAGGTTCTTAGGAAGCGATATGTTAAAGTGATCCCAACTTAGTTTTGCTTCCGCCAGAATTAGTGCTGAAGGTCATGCTTGTTGTCCCACCTTAGAATTACAGTTTAATGTGGAATCCGAACCACGACCCACCACCAGCCCAGCGTTTTAAACACTAGGATACCCAGGGTACCCATTGATCTCCAACCTATTTTTTACAGAAGGATGAACAGCCGGTGAGCTGAGCGCCGCCCGCCCTCGCCGGAAATCGAACTCAGGGCCGATGGATTCGTCGTCAGTGATGCTAACCGAGGTGGTATATATATATATATATATATATATATATATATATATATATATATACGGTGTCCCAGGAGGAAATGTCAAGAATGTACCATTCGACTCTTCGGGTATTTCTAAGTAGAAAGCCGATCTTAGATAATATTCAATGACATTTAATGATACATTGGCAACTGTGCAGATCCTCACATTATTTATTTACATTATTTTTTTGTCTGGGGGTTCTTGAAGAATGAAGAGTAACGTTTATCAGCGGAGTAAGCCCGAAACTAGGGAGCAGTTGGTTGCACGTATACAGGATGCGTTCATAAACCTCAGAAATGAACTTCCGCGTTTTCCTTGGCAAGACTCGATGGATCGGAGGCTCGCCGCGTGCATTGAAGAAGGAGGGGGTCACTTTGAAATCATTCTGCAATAAGTGCAATAGTGTATTGTATGTTTGTACTTTTTGTAAACCACAAGTGTCATTAAATAGTATCTAAGATCGCCTTTTTATTATGTTTTAATTACCCAAATGTAGAGGCCTGTATCTCGGTAACGGTTGGGAATCAGACCCATATCGATATAATACTTTCTACTTAGAAATACCCAAAGAGTGAAATGGTGCATTCTTGACATTTCCTCCTGGGACAACCTGTATATACAGGGTGGGCCGAAAGACTGGATCCATAGGAAAATATTTATTTTAATACATAAATTACAACAAATGGTAAATACTTAAAATGAATATCAACTTTAACTCGTAAATGCGTATCCGTGATACTGTACAGTAATTCGTACTCCAGTATAAATACACAAATACTTTTTTTATTTCAGCCCAGAAATGGCTTCGAATCTAACAACAGAAGACCGGGTAGAACCTGTGCTCATTTACGCAAGACAGGGCGCTACACACAGAGAAGTTGCTATCGAATTCAATAGAAATCATCCTGATAAGCATCCAGTAACACATGCGACTGTTGGCAAGTTGTTTAAACGTTTCAAAGAAACAGGAAGTGTACATGATCGACGGCGTTCTGGTCGTCCAAAAACTGCAACTGATGAAAATACCTCTGCAATGGTATGTGAAACTTTAACGAATAGTCCAGTAAAGTCAACAAGAAGATTATCAAATGAAACACGCATCTCGAGAACGTCAATTCGAAGAATTATTAAAAATCATAAATTTCATCCCTAAGTGTCTCGATGTCAGAGGCCGCCAATTTGAGCATTTGTTATAATTTGTTGTTTATACTGGAGTACGAACCACTGTACAGTATCACGGATACGCATTTACGAGTTAAAGTTGATATTCATTTTAAGTATTTACCATTTGTTGTAATTTATGTATTAAAATAAATATTTTCCTATGGATCCAGACTTTCGGCCTACCCTGTATATAAAATCCAAAACAATACCTCTCATTGAAATACTCAATATTTAAAAGAATAAAACAATTGTTAAGCAAATTTAATCATTTATGGTAATATGAAAACTAATATAATAAATACCATTAAAATTACCAATTCAAAAAAATTTCTGATCATATCTGCCAAGAATGAATGATAAATTTATCTATCGGAAATGTTTAAATGTAGTGTTTTAACTATTTAACCTCGACACAATGTCACAAAGAACGTGTAGGCCTATTCGTGATATGAATTACATATTTTCTACCATTTTTACTACAAAAAAAATGTTTGTTAAATATATTTAATAGATTATATTTTTATTTTACTGTTTCTAAAAACAAGGAATGAGGTGAAAGTTAATAAATATCATGATATAATTCCACGCGAGTAAAGTGCTGTTCTTTGAGACCTGACCACATTTCTTATTTGTGATTACTGTTACATCATTCTTAGCATTTATTGACCATAATCATGGTTTTAATATTAATTTTTACGTAGCACTAATTATGGCTGTTAACAGCATTAACCTAATGTTTTATTTTTAATTATATCATTAACATATCATTGTTAAATTATAATTAACAATAAAATTTATAATCTGCGATAAACAGTAAACAGCAAGTGATAAGAGGTATCATTGTAATAGCATCGTACCAGATATTAATAGCATACATGTTAATTTATGCTAAGTAGCCTAAATTAAAAAAGTTCAGTTGAATTAAGTTTATTGATGAATAAATCGATAAAAATATTGAATGAATTGAAAAATGATCTTGAAAACTCTCGTGAATGCTATTGACGACTAGTTTCAATTATAAAATTAGGATCACCTGAAGATCAGGTCCCCCAGCCTTCTTTAGTTAGCCTTATAAGGCTAACTAACGAAAATATCACGACCTAACCTAACCAATCGTTAGCTCAACTGTACGCCCTTAACGATTGGTTAGGTTAGGTCGTGATATTTTCGTTAGTTAGCCTTATAAAGTTAACTAAAGAAGGCTGGGGGCCCTGATCTACAGACTTCAGGTAGTCCTAAAATTATTATTACTTTATAATTTTCGAACCCCGAACCAAAACTTGGCATCAAATTAAGTCGAAAAGCTAAACGCATTAAAGTACTAACTTGAAAAACTCTAAGTCACTCGATCGTCTGTCATTAATTTTACTTTTAGTACAAAGTATGAACATTTTGTCATTAAACTTAGTTCATTAATTGATAATTGACTTGAAGATATATGAAAAACTTAGAAATAAAATTATGGAATCCTTTAAATGTAGAAAGTGATTATCAACAATGTAAATTAATTATATTACCGCAATAACCAGTATAAACTGGTAAGTACGAGCGTGTATATAGCACATATATAGCACATAATGATAACATCAACTAAGAATCAGCACATAACACGTAAACAGCAAAAGGACCACGAAATAAAACTGAAAATGCTATTGCGTGATATGCAATATAAAAATTATTTCTTACAAGCATTTAACTGTATCAGAAGAAGGTACAAAGGTATATAAATTAAGACTAATAGTCCCTATGAAATTATCGTCCCATTAGTTCAGTGGTTCTTAACCTTTTATCATTGTTACCTTTAGAGCTATCCAGAGAAATTAGGATTACCCCCATCACGAAAAAAGTTAAAAAAAGCGACAATGAGGAATGGTTTATTTAATAATACCCAAAATATTGAAGATTTCCCCCCAGCCTGTTACCCTCTGAAAAAGGCAGAATTATCCACGGGGGGTAATTACCCTCACGTTAAGAACCACTGCATTAGTCTGACTACTTAGTAGTTGGTAAGCTTATGGAAACGATCATTCAGAACAAAATAGCTAATCACTTAGAAATAATAAATTAATCATTCTTAACACGGCTTTTGACGTAATCGTTCTTGTCTTAACTAATTTGCTCTATTCCTCTAATGATATAGTAAATATATATGACCAGAGTAAAAGAGTAGATATTATACATTTCGATTTTCAAAAAACGTTTTATAAAGCGCCACACAGACGATTATAAGCTAAACGTCATTCTCACGGAATTGATGGTAATGTTTTGAAATGGATCGAAAATTGGCTTAGTGGACGTAAACAAAGCGTAGTCATTAATGGCAAAGCATCTAACTGGAAAAGTGTAACTCGCGTCGTGCCTCAGGGATCACTTCTGGGACCAGTTCTTTTTATTGTTTATAGCCATGACATCGACATAGGAATCATTAAGAGTATAATTTCAAAATTTGTGGATGATACCAAACGATGCGGACGAATGAAATCAGTGGCAGAACGTTTGCAGATTCAAAATAATATTAATAAGTTACTCGAGTGGGCGGAAATTTGGCAAATGAACTTTAATATAGATAAATGTAAAACTTTGCATATCGGTAGAAACAATGTTAACACTAGAAGGACCGAGACTTTCAACTGCCTATAAGAACCGGAAAGCGTCAATTGTTTTTTTTTTTATTGGGTTCAGAATCCCAGCTGAGCCGTGTACGACCAAGCTCTGAAGGGCCAGTTTAACCTACAGCCCAAGTCAAGCTAGACTAAAACTTACGGACTTGGAGGTCCTATTAGGTCCTACCTCAGGTTGGTGACTCGATGTGGGCCTACCTTAGGCCTCAGTTGCATAAAATTAAGATAAAAAACAAAAGGGGCACTATTTATGGTCTTCCTTCTAAACCTTGCAACAACAACACAACCTGCACCATTGCACGATGCAACAATCTTGTATCTAAACAACCAAACTGAATTGCAAGAGAGCTCTCTATAAGACCACGCCCTGTAAGTGCCGCATTCAACAAACGAGTAGGAAGGACGCGCAGCGCCCCAAAAAGGTGATGCCACAAGCGTGCCCAAACAATGATGCCACAAGAGCCCCAAAATGCTAGCTCTAAATTAAGTGAATTTTTCACTAACCTTGCAATTATTAGATGCATATATATATATATATATATATATATAGATATATATATATACACCTTAACTTAATATATACAAGCAATGCTGCATCAATCAGCTTAGTCATCATATCGCCTTGGGACAACAATGGCTCTTCCTCTTCTAAATTTTCTAACATTAATTGACGCAAGTTGATTTTTTTTTTTTTTTTTTACCCTTCCACAGGTTAGAAAACTGCAGTTAGCAGGAATAATATATATTACATAAAAGAAAAAATGACAATTTATCAGTAATTAATTATTTATTATTAATAAGTATGTATCAGTTATGTGTTTAATGCACATGTTCTACACTTTTTGGTCGCACACTTCCCACAGACTGGCTTTCTACAGACTGCACAGATCAACGGTTCTGTTTCTACATTTTGTGGATCCGCATGTACGACGCACTTTGGCTGGAGTAGCAGCATTCTCAGCTTCATCGTCTACATCCACTACTGCGAAAGCCTCAGGAATTCCAAGGGGGGAATTGTTAGTAAGGTCCTCGCTGACCCTTTGAATGTACTCTCTGCGGCTAATGTTGGAGCGACACACCATTTTGTAGATGATCCAGCCGTTGATCAAGGCCATATCCAGCACATTATGGAAAACATGAATTGGCCATCGCCTACTAGCTGCTTTCACAGAATAGGACCTTGACATTTGATCAATCACACCAACTCCCACCTTGTTTTTGTTATAAAACAGAATGGTCTCCGGTTTTTGTTTCGGGTTGTTTTCTGCTGGTATCTGAACATCGGGATGGAGACTACTCAAAAGAACCACAGCCTTGGATGCTTTGCACTGATAAGAAGTGAGGGTCACAGCAGTCTGTCCTGTATATTTGAACACTTCAGTTTCGTGCAGCTGCTTGGTTGCCTTGCATTCTTCAGGAAGCTCTCTGCGATTTTGGCGGATTGTACCAACTATGCTGCTTTTTTTCTGTGCCAGTCGTATAGCAAGGTCCAGTGATGTGGAGTAATTGTCACAGGTAACGTTGTAACCTTGCTTGAACACTGGAGTCAACAGTTTCAATACTACATCAGTAGCCACGCTAACATCGGCATTTCTGGTATCATCCTTTCCAAGGTAAGGGAAGCTATTGAACAAATACTTATTCTCCACATCTACTGCCATGCAAAACTTCAAGCCAAACTTGTCTGGCTTGTTCGCTATGTATTGGATAAATTTGCAGCGTGCTTTGCAAGGCAACAACTGCTCATCTACCGTGACATATTGATGGGAAATAAACGCCTTTTGGCAAATGTCAATGAAAGGGTACCATAGCTGTGATGCCAAACAAAACTTATCTTGTGCTAGATTTCGCCGCCTCTCAGTTTTGTTGAATATAGGACATCCCCAGGAGCCATTCCACATACTCTTGATGGGTAAGTTACGTCCACCAATGACACCACGATCGATGACAAGACCAATGAACTTATCCAATTCATCTAATGTCACAGACCTGTTGGGATCACCTGTAGCTCGTTGGCCTTCAGCATTTGTACACTTTTGGATGTTTCTCATCACTGGTTCATCAAAGAGAATTCTGAATGATGAAAGTGGGCTATCCTTGATGACACGTGTTGTGAATATGCAGTAGGACCAGAACGAATCCGTGCAATGTTTTGCTGCTGCAGGCGTCCTCGCACAGTCTGCGATGCGGCAGCCCACCGCCAAGATGATCCATCTTTACCTATAACTTCTCCAACACCCACTGCATCTGCTCCACTGCCACCTTGTGCGGGTTTATCACTTTGTCTACGTCCAGGACGTGTCCCACGACCTTGATCTCGTCGAAGACCACGGCTTTGCCCACGACTATCTCACCCACGGGCTCGTCTACGATGATTGCCATGAGTGGGTAAAGGTACAGTAGGCTCCTCATCGCCAGATTCAGAGGAAGAAGAAGACTCAGTTTCAGCCGCTACCTGAACTGCAGCATCCACTATGTCATCTGACTCACTGTCTGATGCATCACAATCAGAGGCATCGGATGGAATATTTCGAAGTTGCTCCAATGCCTGCTCTACAGAGAGTCCTTTGCGAGACATAGCGTTATGTATTTATTTATATTTATCTGTATTATTATTTATTATTATTTATATATTTATTTATCTGAAATTGGAAAGAAATGGTTATTAGACAGGAATATATTGACGAAATGAACAAACAAATAAAATAGAGCCATATATTGTACATGCGTCATTTGACGCATCTGGTCCTTCAGGGTAGTGGTCTCTCTCATAGGTTGTCTGTATCAGATGAAAAGATGAAATTGACCATGAATATAGATGCCATTGAAATATTAAAAGTCACGAAAGATGAGGTATGAAGGCCTGAAAGGTTAGACTTATAGGCAAAAAAAAAAAAAAATTGCGTCAATTGACGCATGTGGTCTTTCTAGTGTTAAAGAAACGTATTTTGTACACGAAATGACCCTAACGAGTGTTACGGAAGAAAAATATTTTAGGTATTATTGTTGCCGACATTCAGAAACCAAGTAAGCAATGTATCGAAGCGATTAGAAAAGCAAATAGAATCTTAGGATTTATTGGTAGATCATTTGAATTTAAGTCTGAGAAAAGAGTGCTAACATTATATAATAATTCCTTACTACGCCCCACCTAGAATACTGCGTTCAGTTCTGGTCCCCATATTTACGACAGGATATAGAGAGAATGGAGAGAGTGCAGCAACGGGCTACTAAGATGATTACTAGACTTAGAAACAAATCATACGTTGCCCGTTTATAAACGTTAAATTTATTTTCACTCGTAAAAAGGCGAATTCGAGATTTAATCCAGGTTTTTAAAATAATTAAAGGTTTTGATAATGTCGACGCCGAAAAATATTTCACCTTCAGAAATGCAGATACAACTCGCGGTAATGGTCTGAAATTAGTGGGTAAACATTTCAATTCTAATGAAGCTAAACATTTTTTTCTTCAATCGTATAGTTAATTTGTGGAATGGATCGCCAGCCAGGGTAAATGAAAGTAATTCGATCGAATCCTTTAAAAAGAAACTAAATGCTTATCTTGCCTTAAATCCCCAGATGGAAGCATTTGTTAGCGCGTAGAAATATTGTAGATTTTTCATTTGGATTCCCTCCTCTGTATTTTAAAATTTTCACTTTAGCTTTAAATTTCTTTCCTACTTCTCAAAATCTTTTCTCTGCTTTGCTTTAAAAGTTTCACTTGTCTTTAAATTTTCTTACAGCTTTTAACCTTCCTTCTGAAACAGACAGCCTCGTAGGGACCAGCCGGTTTGTTGCTGTTTAGTGTCCTTTGTATTTCTTTGTAACATACTACGAACTATACTTCATCGTTATAATTAGCCTAAACATATAAGAATGTTATACCAGCCTAAAAGTACCTCAAAAATTATGTTAACAAATGGATCTAACTGACAAAGAGTAAGTGAGGTTTTTGCAAGGGAAATTCCTTTGAAATGGTACATTGATCCGTCTGTCCAAGCGTAAATAGCTTCCTCCGGTTGTGATTTAGTGTAAACCAAGGGAAAGGTTCGTCCAAGTTTAGTTTCACTGTACCTCGTTCCATCTGGCCAGATGTAATCTCCCGCCTTAGCTGAGTAAACCAAATTCAGAAATGTATAATGGTTATCTGTTAAAAAAATATTCATTATCGTGTAAGCACTCTTTGCATATGATGATAAAAACAGGATAATGTTTTATGACAAAAGAAAGATAAACGCCAAAATGGCACAAAAGATGGTTTTATACGTATTTATATAATTTAATTTATCCTACTGGATATTTGGTCCATATACTGTAGCTCCTCTCAGTTAAGAAGCGCAAGTAACTTGAAGCTGTCCGCTTTTGATTTAAGACACTGGTATGGACAGCAAAACATGTGCACTTTCTTGAAACGACAAGTGAAAGAGGAATCTTACGTACTATACAAGAAGGCTAAACTTAATTCATTCAAATATATTTACTTTATAAAGAAAAACCTTAGTTATTTTCTCCCGCGATGCAAAAACTGAAAAGTAATCTTGGAAACATTGTGTCATCTGATATTATTTTAGAGGTAAAATGGTGCGTTTCGAAGCATTTTGCATAATCTCAAGATTCGTAATTTTTTTATAGTTATGTATTGTTTAATGGCCAATTAATGCGGAGTTATAAAATAAAATTGGGAGCTGAGTGCAGTTTCTCCTCTGTTCTGAGTCGAATCCAGGTCAAATTTACACCTCTTGAATACCTAAATCCTTTGTATGAAATCTTTCATAATAATGTATTTCTTGTAAAGACTTATAAATATTTTTTTATGCAGGAAGGAGGGGTTAAGGGCGAATGCCAGCAAAGCGTCCACTCTCCCATAGAAGAGGAGAGCTAAAATCAAGGGGAAAGGTTTTGGAGATGCCTGAACACTCTGCGTTTGAAAGATTGGAGGTCATAGACAAAGGAAAAAATTGGATTGAGAAAGATTGTTCCAGAGTTGGCCGGCTGAGTAAATGAAAGATTGAAAATACCGATTAACTCTTGCGTTAAAGAGTTGGACAGAAAAGGAATAAGAATGTGTCAGAAGTCTGGTGCTGCGTGCTCTCCTTAAAGGAGGAGGCATGCAGTTAGACCGCTCGGAAGAGCAGTGTCCGTTATAATAGCGATAGTAAAGAGAGAGTGAGGCAACACTACGTCGAAAAGAGAGAGATTGAAGGCAGTGAGTAAGAGGCGAGGAACTGATGAGACGAAAAGCCTCTGATTCCACCCGTTCACGTTGGGCTATGAAGGTCAAGCCACCCTACAAATGAGAACAGAGGTGGCCAGGAACGAAGTAGCAGTACTTCATTACTTTACTGAAGTAACTTTGTGGATGATTTTTCGTACTTTAAAGTACTTTACATCTTGGGTACTTTTACTTGAGTAACTTTTTTGCTTAAGTAATGTACAGTTGCGCTCACTTTTCTTAGGACACTCTTGAGAACAGAGAGCGACGCCTGGCATATATTTGTTGTGTGTACTACAAACGGTTGTAACATTTTATGAATGAATATGGTGTTTGGCGCTGATTGGTTGGTTGACTCATTGTCAAATGTCTTTAGAACATAATTATTTCCGTTCATCACTCTGGTTTACGTATTACTAAGGAAACAAATTAATAATTAAATGTAAATTCAAGAAGGGGACATATATATTAACAATGAAGTGAATAAAAAATGGTTTTGTAAAAACTAAATAAAACCTTCGGACGTAATGACAGTGTTCATGGTATTGGCAAGCCTGTCATCCTGAACGAACAGAGTCGTTGGTAGGCATTATTGCGCCCTGAGCAATTTCCAAATTGATTTATTTACTTATTTATTTATTTACATTTAATACTGAACATAGATTTAGATATTATTTTGCGTTATAACAAAGACAGAGCAAAATCCTGATGTATATAAATACTTATATAGACGGTTTATGACTGAAAAAACTGTTTTGATGCATATTAAATTTTAATAACATTATAACATTACCAGATTGATGGGTATCTGTAAGTTTCATACGTCACTGCTTAGAATATCTTCCAATTAGCAAATGGACGACAGCTGAATAAATACTACTGCTATGGCATTGTTATATCCGGAGGCAAATGCTATTTCTAGATCAGCAACACTGATATAGTAATAAATAGCCACTGAGAAAAATATTATTTAGAAACGAAGAATGTTTTGTATTGAGGTAGCATCATAAATGCATATAATTATTTTGTATTAATAAGTTCCTTGTTACAACTTGTGTTGAACCACTGCAGCTGTGACTCCTGGCGGTTTCTCACCTCAAAGGAGAGAATTACAGAACATAAAACTATTACAGTGATTCATATCAACAAACATAGAGCCATTTAAACAATGATATTTGACAATTTTGCAAAGGTGTTACACATTCATAATTACCAATGTATTTGAGATATATTTCATACATGAACACAACAAATTTAATATCTTGTCCAGTCACCGTTGTTGTCTATGACTTCCTGCCAGTGACGTGCACAGACTTTCAGAAGGGCAGGGGCTCAGTTGAAAAAAGGGCACTCCCCTAACATTTTTAAAAATGAAATCCGCAATGCCATATATGCTATATATATGTATACACACACAAAGAAAAATTTTAAAATTGTATGTGGTAAATATTCTTAAATTCCATTAAATTCAATGCATTATTTTTGTACTGTATATAAAGCTGATTAAAGAAAATAAATGAAAATTTGTTGTAAAAAGGCATGTTTTTATTGCAAGATTGCTTCAAAAATATATTTCCCTTCACTTTTATTATCTTAGGCCTAATCTAATCTAATCTAGGCAGTAGACCTAAATCCTAATTAAGCTTTTGTTAACCAAATTCACAATATTTAATAGCATGCAATTTCTAAATAGTTACTGTACTTATAACTTTTATAAGTATCAATCAGCAGGATAAAGGGCAGAAGGATCTACCGTAATTGTCGTCCTTGCGGAAAAATTGCATCGTTTTATAATAAATAATCTAGGTATTTTTATTCACTTTTAATGAAAATTGTATTGTTTTTAAAAATCAATTTCATATTCAAATTTATGTCGAATCAATATATTTATGAATTTTGACTAAAAGGGCACTTTTGATATGAAGAAGAAAAAGGGCAGGGGCTCAAGCACCCCAAGCCCCCCCCCTGTGCACGGGCCTGCTTCCTGCAGTCGATGTGGTACAGAAGCAACATGATTATATTTATATACCAGCGGTTGATTCCTCCTCAACACCTCCCACTCACTAAATGTGTATTGTAAAAGCTGGTCCGTTGTTCGTTCCTCCACTGGTTCCCACACATTTACAATATTGGCCCATATGTTCTCGATGAGATTCATATCACAACCCTTACTTGGCCAATCCAGAAGGTCGGTATTTCTTTGCTTAGAGAACCAGCGTGTGACGATCCATACTGTGAATTGGGGACCTGTCTTGCATAAAAATGATTCGCTCAGGAAGTGGCAGAGCATATGCACGCACAGAAGGAAGCATAACCTTTCGAAAATTTCTATATATTGGTTTGCAGTAAACCTCCCTTCTATTCTGGTGAGCTCTCCTACATCATACAGATGAATCCATCCCCACATGTTGCAGGTGACATGACCGCTACGTGCTTCCTCATAGATGTACTCTTGAGTATATTAAGTATTATTCCTTCTCTAACAATGAAGGCGACCATGGGATGTGGAGGAAAAGGCCTTTTCGTCGGTAAATATCACTCGGCTCCAAAAGTCAAGTCCTTTCTCAACATGTTGCTGAGCAAATCGAAGTCTATTTTCTCGATGTTGCTGATTTAACTTCTTGATAGCCGGAGTCCGATGGTGTAACCCAGCTTCATGTAGCCGCCGCCTTACTGTCATTGCCGAAACATCAAGCTGCAATTGTTCTCTTATGACAACAGCACTGGTAAAAGGACGGGCTTCGGCAACATCGCAGATCTTCCGATCATCCGCAGCAGTTGTCAGTCAAGGTTTCCCCGTTCTGCGGTGATCTCGTAGATTCCCTTCCTCTTGCCACCTCTTCAACCATATATAAACAGTGTTCCTAGAAATTCAAAGTTCTCTTGCAATTTGAGTTGGAAACAGCCCGCTCTCCTTCATGCCGATGATTCTTCCCCTTTCAGCAATTTTCTGGTGATGATGATCCATTTTGCAGAGTAGTTGCTTCGATGAGATTGATTCAGGAATAGTGTAAGCTTATTCTCAGTCACCAAAACTGTTAACACCTCTGCCATAACGTCATGTGGTGTCACGTGATATGTTAAAAGTCAGGTGGAATTGTTGGAATGCGGAAACAGTTTGGAAAATGGTTATTAAGCTGTTACACCAACGGTTCCCAAGCTTTTTTTGTGATTACCCCTTTTGGTTAATCGCCAAATAGAAATTACCCCACCCCCCTGCAAAAAGCACATGAAACTTCATTTTACTGAGCATGAGAATTAAAATTACTAAATTAATTAATTAAGAAAATGATTAAGTGTTTAAAGTCACTTCATTGGTTCACACTTAAAAGGGAAAACAAAATAAAAGTTAAAAGTAGTGTTAATAATTAAAACTCAATCACAAACGAGGAGGAACTTTTCGCAAGGTGACTGAGGAGAGTCAGCTGATGCCTTCCTCTCGATTCTGAAGGTCACCCGCAGTTAGGTGTGCAGCTCGTCGAGCAGACAAGAGAGAGGGGTGACGTCATCTATAACCGGGACGTCATCCAAGAGGGAGATGAAACACACAACGATGAAGATCTTCAAAGGGAAGACGGTCGATGATCGTTGATTGGAGAAAAAAACAATCACTGACTGAAGATACCATCGAAGAGAAGTTCTTCGAGGGAAATTTTTTGTAGTAAATTTATAGGGTTGATTGTAGAGAGAATTATAAGGAAGAAATTTCCAAGTAAACAAAAGTTGATTGAAGGTCAAACGATGAATTGACTCAAAGTGAGGTTGCAGATGGTGGGATTCAAGTTGAAGTGGTTGAAGTGGCGAAAATCGACGACGGAGGAGTGAATAAATAAATTCCATGAAGTGTTTCAAAAAAATTTCAAAGTAGGGACATCTGCTGATGTATGACGGTTTTTGCGATGGGCGACTAAAATGTCTCGGTCTCGGTGGGACCTCCAAATGTCGCGCGTGTGTGCGGGCCACTGCCAGCTTGCGACTTTTAGGATGAATGCACTTTGGACAATCCAACGAAGGTGGTCTTTGTTGGTTAAGCTCGGCCTTAGCTGTAGAGCATCCGAGTAAAACAGTTTCTACCAAGTTTTTTTCGAAGGAGTGAATGGAAACACTTCAGTTCTCAATGGGAGCCTTCGTTCACTCATATAATTTTTATTACACAAAGTATATAGAGAACGAGACACTGATAGTCAAAAATTTACAGGGGGAGAGGTTTGACCTCTTGGAACAACAGCTCAAGCAGGAACTTAAAGTGAGAAGGCTCGACCTCCTCGGGCAAAAGCTATGGCAGGAATTTTTAACAGGTCAACTGGTGACGAAGATAGGAATTTAAAGGGAAGGAGGTTCGACCTCCTTGATCTAAGTCTCAGGCAGGAATCTACAGGGGTAGAAGTTCGACCCCTTTTGACAACGATTAAGCGGGAATTATATGGTCTTAATGATATCAAATGAAGATACAGGCAGCAATTTAAAATGAGGAGGCTCGTCCTTCTCGAGTAAGGACTAAGGCAGGAATTGAAAGGGAGAAAGTTTCGACCTCTTTCGACAATGGCTCAGGTAGGAAACAATACAGTATATTATAATCTACAGATCTACAGAAGCTAAGGCTAACAAAGACCCTAAGATCCACTCTAAGGTTAGCCCGAGAGAAAGGAAAGAGTAGGGGGTTAGGAGAAGAGAAGAGAATAAGGGGTTAAGTAAGGAGCAACACCTATCACTCGTGGGTTAACATTCATTCAGAAAAAGAGGAAAAAAAGACTCACCATCATCATCCGCCGGCCACTGCCGACAAGTCAGAAAAATAGTCGGAGAAAATAGGAGAGGGGTGAAAGATGAAAAGAAGTAAAATAAGAACGTTTACAAACCATGCAAACACAGTCTTAACTCACAGTCATACCATGCAAACTACAAACATGCAAGAAAAGAGTTACAGACATGTAAAAAACAAAAAGTGGGTTAGTTTACGCTACGAGCTACATCTACGTTCATGTTAGTCTAATTTTTTTTTTTTTTTTTTAATTTTATTGCTGGCATCACACGCTGGCATGTCACAAGCTGGCATTCATCGTCAACAGACTCACCCTCGAGCACCACCACCAGAGCTCCTGTTGTTAACTTTTTTTTTAATTTTAAACAACGTTAATATTTTAAAAATGTCTGTCAAGACGGTTCTTAAACATATTAACGCTGGTAGAATGAACGACTCACGCGGGAAGATTATTCCATTTATCAATTACTTTAAACGTAAAGAAGTTTTTAGCGATATTAGTAATGAAACGTCTGCCACGCAACTTAAATCCGTTATTGCGAGTATTACTATTATCGAAAGTGAACAATTTGTCAAAATTTACGTTATCGATGTTATTAACGATTTTGAAAACTTCAATAAGCTCCCCCCTTAATCTCCTAGTTCCGAGTGAATACAGGTCTAACTCTTTAATCCTATCTTCATAAGGCTTATTGCGCAATGACGGAATAAGTTTCGTGGCACGACGCTGAACCCTTTCCAACCTATCGATATCCTCACGCAAGTACGGGCACCAAAACTGAACGGCATATTCTAAATGAGGCCTGACTAGGGACTTGTAAAGGGGCAATATAATATCCTTCGATTTAAATTCGAAATTACGCGCTATGAAGCCTAACATCTTATTAGCTTTTGCGCAAGACTCCAGGCACTGGTTCCGAACCTTTAAATCCTTAGATACGCGTACGCCTAAATCTACTTCCTCGTCAACGCTCGCTAACTCCCTATCATCCATCGTGTACGTGTAATTCTTGTTGCGAGAACCTATATGCAAAACTTTACATTTCTCTACGTTAAATTGCATCTGCCACTTATCTGTCCACTCCATAATCCTATTTATATCGTCTTGGATCCTATTTCTATCGTCCTCGTTAACAACCTTACCGCCTATTTTAGTATCGAATTTTGACACGTTACTAGTCAATCCTACATCTATGTCGTTAATGTAAATTACGAATAGCAATGGGCCTAACACTGAACCCTGTGGGACACCGCTACCTACATCTAACCACCCCGATTCACTACCATTAACTACGACCCTCTGTCTCCTAGCACGAAGCCATTCTTCTAACCAATTAGCTACCTGACCGCGTATACCGTGCGCTTTAACCTTCGCAATTAGTCTCCTATGCGGAACTGTATCGAACGCCTTTTTAAAATCTAAATAAATAACGTCAGCTGCTCTATGCCTATCGTATTCGCGCACTACTTCGTTATAAAATTCTAACAAATTAGTTAAACAAGACCTATGGCGTCGAAACCCATGCTGACTACTATTAATCAAATCTCTACTTTCTAAGTGATCGATGATACGATCCCTAACTACGGACTCCAAAAGTTTACCGACAATTGACGTTAAGCTAATGGGCCTATAATTGCTAGCTACTGCGCGGTCGCCTTTTTTGAAAATAGGCGTGACGTTAGCTAATTTAAAGTCTTCAGGAATAATCCCCGTTTCGAGTGACTGATTAAAAATCTTCGTTAAGGGGCCTACGATAACGTCTTTCAAATCTTTCAAATGTCTGGGATAAAAAGCGTCAGGGTCTGGAGCCTTGCTAACTTTTAGCCTATCGATATAATGCGCAATCTCAGCCTCGTAAACAGTTATTTCATCCAAAATAGTCTCGTTACTAAATGGAACGATATCGTCCACGTCGGGGACATTATTTACGTCTTCTACGGTAAAAACTGTCGCAAAAAAGTTATTGAAAATACCCGCCATCGCCTGAGCGTCAGAAGCCAAAGCGCCATTAACATCCACTAGAGGGCCTATGTTATCTTTTACCGGCTTACGATTATTTACGTATTCAAAAAACTTTTTGGGATTATGTTTACTATCCGCAGCTATAAGTATCTCTAAATTACGCTTGGCATTCCTAACTGATCTTTTAACCGGACGTCTAAGCTCGATATATCTATTAAAGTTAGCTGCCGTGCCATTGCACTTACTAAGTCTATACGCTCTATTACGCTCGTTTATAAACTCTCCTATTTCCCTATTCCACCACTTCGGCCTACCACGATTTCTAGCGCGCTTTGGCCTACGAGGAATAAACTCCCTTTCAATAATCCTAAAGCTTTCTTTAAACGCCACCCAACGCAAATTTGTGTCATTGCCCATAAATAAGTTATCCCAGTCCACTACTCTCATCCTATCAGCAAAACCATCAAAATTAGCCCTACGAAAATCAGGGACTTCTATTACGTTACTATCCTGAGTGTTTTTTTATCGCTAACTTAAACCTAAGAATTTGATGATCACTACAACCTAAACTCTCGCCTACTTCTAAGCCTTCGACTATATTCTCGCCGTTCGTCATCACCAAATCTAAAATATTATCACCGCGCGTTGGTTCGGTAACTATCTGTCGTAAAAAGTTATCGTCCATAAACTCAACCAATCTCAATCAACCCTCATTACCCGTAAAATTCTCGTAATTAACATTAGGGCAGTTAAAGTCTCCGACAATTATACTATTCCGATTGTCAATAAAATTACCAAGAAGTGAGTAAAATCTAGTATCTGTATCGAGGGGTTGAACGGGAGGTCTATAAACAACAACAAAATTAAAACTAATACTACGAGCCCTAACTTCAACACATATCGCATTAATTGCTGCCGGAAAATCTAACTTAACCTCGATAGCCCTAAGGGAATTACGAATGTACAGCAAAACGCCTCCTCCAAATCTATGTAACCTATCATTAGTAAAGAGTTTAAAACCCGGTATATCAAGTTCCCCCAACAAGTCCCGAGTCACGGCATTTAACCAAGTTTCAGTGATAGCAACTATATCATAGTTGCCTGAATAAATTACCTCCTTAAATTCATTTAATTTATTTCTAATACTACGCGCGTTGCAATAAAAGACGTTTAAGTTATTTTTTACCACGGGCCCGCGTTTTAAACTATTTATCAGATTCAGAAGCTCGCTTTTGGCAACGTCATCGGAATTCGAACAATTGCTTCAGCATTAACGAGTATCTTGCGAGAAATTAAATAATTAAAAGAAAAAGTAAAAAGAATACATGTGGACGTATTTACATGTAAGGTAACTACATACGTAATCATGATCATCAGCGGACATGTACGAATGCATAAAGTATTGTACACATATCGGTAGTCACACAATAGGTTGTTTGCGTAATACAGACGGACACTAGTAAACATGGACTGATATGTTGATAGGGAATAGGTAGACAATAGGTAGATGAATGAATAATTAATAAAATTAATCAAAGACAGCGGTCAAGAAAGGACATGGACGTATGAGTGAACAACATATAAATAATCACGTATAGAGTGTAAAGTTTTTATTATTATGTTAAAGAATTTACCATACATTGAATACTAAAGATATCCATATACCAAAGACATGATTCAGTATTCAAGGTATGGAAAATGTGAAGGGAATTAAGTTACTTTATGACGTCATAGTTTATCAAATTATGCAATACGTTAATTCATAATTAATACGCCAGAGTTATTTAATTCGTACTTACAGTATAGTCATTATTGAGAGAAATTAGAGGAGACGAATTAGAGAAATACAGTAATGAAGGGTTTACAGCCATGGTACATGGTACAAGAGTGAGTGAAACTATTAATTAAATATATATGCTTACACGAGTATACAGTAAATATTAAGGAATTGGGTGCATCTGAGGAAGAATTTAGTAAATGAATAAAGAAGTACAAACAAGGGTTCAAATCATGCCACATTCAATGTTTATGCATAATCTAATAAAATTTAGGGATGAGGATTAGATGCAAGACAACAATAATTAATTATAATAAATTCTATAACAAGTGGAAAATGGAGATATGGGTAATATTCTGATGGAAATGTTAAACGATCTAAACCGTCGATTGTCTTGTTTGTACTTTATGGGGATGAAATTAAGGGACATTCGCTTCTCACAGCGAACTTCTAATGGCACAAACATGGATACGGCTCAACCATAGAAATGGTAGGTCGCATGGTTGTGATACGTATAAGACTGATTTAAAAAATTGTCGGGGTCAGTCGTACGACAATGCTTCAATCATGAGCGGAAGGTACAATGGTCTCCAAGCCAAGGTGACACTGGAGAACAGCATGGCAACATGGGTGCCGTGTGCAGGGCACTCCCTAAACCTGGTTGGAAAGGCAGCTGCTGAGTGCTGTCCAGCTGCTGTGGGTTTCTTCGCCTTTCTCGAGACGGTTTATATGTTTTTCACTGCATCCACACGTCGTTATGAAATGCTCACTGATTCACTAAAATCAGCTGTTAGTCATATTTATGTACCTAAAAGGGTCACTACCACGCGCTGGTCATGCAGAGCTGGTGCCAGTAAAGCGCTCCTGAAGGGTTATCCTCAAATCAGACACACGCTGGCCAAAATTGCTGCCGACCCAGATGAAATGTCAAAAGTACGCTATGACCAAACGCCTTATATATATAGTCTTCTGATACGAGATTCTTTGAAGACACATGGTCAGTAGTACGAGCCTAAAGCAGCAGAATCCCAAACTAGATCTGAACGCTACTGTGGCAATTGTGAAGTCGCTAAAGAGTTTTGTTGAGACAGAACGCGAGTGCTTCAGTGAGTACGAGAAGCAGGGGGCAGAGAAATCTGGCACAACAGAATATGTGCAGACTCGCCAGCGTCGGTGCAATGTACTGCTAAATCCACCCGATTATGGTCGAGCGCCGGAAGCAGAGCTCTCCCCTTCGCAGAAGTTTTATGCTGAAAATTACATACCAGTTATCAATCAGTTTCTCAGCTCTCTGGCACAACGGCTCTCTGTTTATGAACTAATTTCTTCTCGGTTTGGGTTCTTGGGTCAGCTGGAAACGCTCAGTCCTGAAGAGATCCAGAATACAGCGACGAAGCTCGTCAACATCCAAAGACCATCTGGAGCAATGCCTTGGTTTTGAGCTTATCCAGTTTGCTGAATTCTCAAAGATGTTCAAAGATGAGAAAGACGATAATATAGGCATAGAACACCTTCTGTACAAGTTGATTCTTGATAAACGTGTTAAAGATGTATTTCCTAATGTAGAAATAGTATTTCATATGTATCTCTTGCTGATGGTTACCAGTTGCAGTGGTGAGCGTTCGTTTTCGAAAATGAAACATCAAGCATAAGCTTCGCACAACCATGACACAGGAACGGCTCACCTTTCTAGCACTAATGAGTATAGAATATGACATTTTGCGTGAGGTGGACTTCGACGAGCTTATCAATGACTGCTAGACGCAAGGCTTACAAAGTGGCAGGTCTTTAACAAAATATCTGGTCTATAAAAATTTACAGTATGCTGTACTGTAATGTAAATTGTTGTTGTTGTTGCTTTTGTCATACGTACATTGTACTGTAATGAGCGTAATATTCTTTTTCAGTTGTCTGGGATGCTCTTATTCAGTTGTAAGTCACTTCTGTATCCGTAGGTATATATTATGGAATAAAATTATGTGATATACTTCTGCGTTTGTGTTCTAAATAATAAAAAGTCGTGCGGTGAAGTCCAGATTCTAGTGGGCATGGAAAAGTGAGAACTTTTGCAATTAGATGACCGGTGGCCCAGTGGCCTCCATCCTAAACCTGGCCCTGTCGGGGGCCTCTACAAATCACTGCCCAACCCAGGGGCCCTCACATTCCTACTGTTCAGGAGCCCCCACAGTCCTAAATCCGGCCCTGATTCAGAACGTAGCAAAAGATGCGTGATATTGTCCCGACCATTCACAACAACGCAGCACTTCCCGCCGGTTCCCGCCGCGTCACGGGCCGGGCGTCTTTCATTCATTCTTGCTGTGTTGGTGACGCCGTGAAGATATCCTCAATTCGATAATGGCTGAATTAAGTTCACCGTCGCTATATTTGGACAAATTATTTTCAGTAAAGTCTATGATAGGCAATTCGGTGAAGTTTCATTGTTTTCTGTGCCATACTTGTTACTTAAGTTAGATTGTAAGATAATGTTAGATGAAGTTAAATAGTAAATAAATAGCTTCTAGGGGGTCCGGGGGCATGCTTCCCCGGAAATTTTTTAAAATTAAGGCGCTCAGAAACGGGTTTTTAAGCAATTTGCGGGGTGTTTGCTCAAGTTTATTAGCTTTTACAACATCTAAGTTACTGTATGTACTGATTTGCAAGAAAATTATACAAGGAAATACAAAATTCGTGATAAATCTTAAAGAAGCACTGTTTACGAAAATTTCACAATATCAAAACCTAAATTTCTTTTGAAAATCATACTTTATCATTCTACAGGGTGTCCCATAAGTCCGGCATCATAGGAAAAATAATTAAAAAAGGCAAAACAAAAGCTTTTATTTATAGAACGTGCTCAATATGTCCACCATTGTTTTCAATACACAAATTCAGACGTGATACCCAGTCGGCAAGCACACGGTGAATGATGTCAGGAGCAATGGTGTTACATGCCCCAATAATGCGCTGCCGCAAATGTTCAACACTCCTAATTTTCTCTGCGTGTACCAGCGCTTTCAAGTGGCCCCAGAGATAAAAATCTAGTGGCGTGAGATCCGGGCTTCTAGCTGGCCATTCCACAGGCCCTCGACGTCCTATCCAAAGACCAGGGAATTGTTGGTACAGGTATTCCCTTACTTGGGTGCTGTAATGTGCAGAAGCGCCGTCTTGCTGGAACCATGTTAGGAAATTTCCTTCTTCGTTCAAGACACTGGGAAATGCTTCTTCCTTGAGCATACGTAGGTAGATGCCTCCAGTGACATGTTCATCGAAAAAGAGGGGGCCTATGATACGATCCTTCCAAATCCCACCCCATACATCACCGAGATGCACCTTGTTCCTTTGAAGAGGTATACCAGTGAGGGTTGTTTTGAGACCAGTAGCGGATGTTCTGTCGATTTACCTCACCATTTCCATAAAAAACAGCCTCGTCACTGAACAGAATGGTGGACGGGAAATTGGCATCCCGAGCATATTGTTCCGTAGCCCATTCACAAAGTTCCATCCACCGGTCGGGATCATCGCTTAATTTCTGTAGGATCTGAAGTTTATATGGATGCCATTTGTGAGCCTGAAGAATGTGATGGATGCTACTTTTCGACACTCCTGTCGGCGGATAATCGCCGAAGAGACTTATTGGGACTTCTGTTAAAATGAGCCAGGATAGCAGTCGCTGTATCATCGTCAGTGGACCTCCTTGAAGGTCCACTGCGTGATTTATCTTCTATGGATCTTGTTTCCTTAAACTTTGCAACAAGTCTGCTAACACAATTCTGTGTTATTGGCTCGCGGTCTGGATGCAGTCTGTTAAATTCAGCAGCGGCCTCTCTTTGACTCCGATTTCCTATGAGTAGAATTATCTGGATTCGTTCTTCCTTGCTCACAGACATTATGGCCTGTAGAAAGAGAAAAATATGAATTATGGTTTGTAGAAATAGAAAAATATGAATTTCTCCTATGATGCCGGACTTATGGGACACCCTGTAGATTTGTTCATTAATATAATTGAAGTTATTATATTTCTTGACAACGTTTTGTGTTGACTGAGATATCAGTTAATCTCCCGACTCTCAAAGACTGGATCGACGAGGGCCATTCGTTGGGGTTACTTTTCAGCGACCCGTTGAACTACAGCTTCGTAATCCACGGGCTTGTTGTAATGAACGCTCATCAACGCCAAGCCCGACAATCTCTCCGTGGACATAGTAGTCCTAAGGTACCCCTTCACAAGTTTCAAGGTAATGTTGGCATGTTCATTGTCAGCAGAAGTGACGGGTATGGTGCAAGCAATTCGCAACAAGCAGTTGATGTTTGGGAATGTATCGGCATCACAAGCCTGGAAAGAAAAAGTGATAAAGTTACAATTAAGCTAGAAAATTTTACACTAAATATTAAATATTAATTAATTGGAGCATACGAAGAATTGTCACCCCAAGATGGGCATACGAAAAATTATAATCTACCTTTAATGGAGGTTGAAGCGAATCTGGTTTGGCGTTCTCTGACTGCCACTTTCTCCTACATTGCATATATTCGATGTCAAGAGTCCCAGGGCTGGGAAGGTCTGACTCGTACATCACAGAAATCTCAGTAATGTCTGTTGCTGGCTCATCGGTGACTCTGGGAACAAGACCAAGTAACTGAACAGCCATCTTCTGAGTGGGACCGAATCTATAACAAAAAGAGTTCATAAATTAGGTGGAGAATGCAGGGGCCGGATCCAGACCGATTGGCGTTGCCACCGTGTTACGGAAAACTGTCAGATTTTTAGAATTTAGAAATTCGTGTTCTATAAACGGACCTTGTAGACATCTGCATAATATGGTCCAGAAAAGGAAGAAATAGAGTTCGACGATAATATTCCTCAGGTGTGTCATGAGGAGTATTTGGTCTGTGCTGTTGTCCGGCAGTTGTCCTTGGTACACTGGGTTCAGTACCCACATCAGAACTGATCTGCGCAGCTTGCAAATACCATCCCCTGAACACATCGTCAGCTTTATCTCTCACTTCCTTCAGCTCTTTCTGTGTGTCCGAGATCATGTTGTAAACCTTCACGATGTCGTTTGATTTCTTCTGAAACTTGATGCTTAACGGCTTGATGATTGCCAAAGTTTTCATGGTAACAGTCAAGGAAATAAGAAATTGAAACGAACAACAAGTGTGATAGAAATTGTATCCTTTTTGGAGTGTCTCTCTATCCCAGTTCCAATGTGTTTCAGAACTATACTGCTGGTACTGTGGTTCATTTGTAATAACTTCTAATGTTTTTATAATTGTTGGCAGCAAGAGCACAAATGTTTCATGTGCTTCATGGCGTTCTACCCAACGAGTGCGGCAAAGGTCTCGGATCTTTGATTTTTGAGATTCTGGCTGATCCAAGCTTATTACTTTCTTCAGACACCTCTGTCGTTTTGGAGAATAATTGAAAAAGTTAGAAATCTCAGTTATGGTTTCTGCCATATTGCGTACAGATGGTAGGCTACAAGCTTTTACGATGATGAGAGTGAGGACATGAGAATTGCAATGCGCATATATTGCCTTGGGGTTTTGCTGAATTATTGTGCGTTGCACCCCTCGGGCCTGGCCGGACATGTTTAAAACGCCATCATACCCTTGTCCACGACAGTCTGCTATGTCTAGACCCCACTGCCCCAGTTTTCCTAGGATAATTTGAGAGAGGACTTGCCAGTTATGCATTCAGTGGTTTTAAAATTTAGAAATTCTTCCTGACTAATACAATTCTTGTCAACAAACCTCAAAACAAGCGATAATTGTTCAAGATTTGCATTGTCTGTCACTTCATCGCAAAGAACTGAAAAATCTTTGCTGCTTTTATCTTCTTGATGATCGAATCCCTAATTTGATCCCCAATTAGACCAGTAATTTGGTTTTGAATTGATTTACTGGAATATCTTGCATTGGCGCGGCATGTTGCGAGATGTTTTTTTAAGATTTCATCACCAGCATTGACGCGAAATTCCAGCAAGGCAAAAAAATTGCCCCTGTTTGTGTCTTGGGCGGCTGTGCTGTCATCTCTGTGACCTCTCAAGGCAATGCACTGTTTGCCACAAAGATGGACAATTTTTGTCACACTTTTGATAACTTCTCTGTTTTTGTGCATTGTGAGGTACGTTGACTTTCAATTTGCACCTGGATACTTTTTTCAGGATTTCGACTTGTAGCGAGGAAATTGTCATAAGCGACCATAGCATCTACGTGGTAAAGGGCGTTCTCGTGTTGATCGCACACCGTACTAACTTTTGTAAACCGTGTAAATGGACTGTTCACGAGAGCACCAAGGTTTTTTCCTGTAGCAAATAGAATGCATGGGAGACAGAAACCACCATCACATTCCTTGTTGTACACCAGCCAAGGATAGCGTTGCTGCCAAGAGCTTTGAAAAGACCGATTACAACCATTCATAAACACTTTGGGGAAAGAATAATCCTTTCCTGGTTGAAAATGGTTAGTTATGACATTGACTTTTTCAGCTTGTTGCAGAGATCTAACAGGAATTTTCTGACGCAGCAGGACACCAACGTCAATATGATGTACCGATGCATGGCAAGCAGGGTTACCTGCAATAAAAACAAAATGCGGAGCTATTATAATTATATTAAGAAAATGAAATAAGATTTAGCTTACTTTAGTTTTTAGTCTTAACCGTAAAGTATATCAAACAAGAAAAATGGCTTTCTGTGAGTCAGCTTGTCGTACAATACGTGTTCCTACCGGTATCACTGGCGCTACTGAGAATCCTCTTTGCAGTCGGGGTAGATTGTCCTTCTTCATCGCTGTCAAAACGAGAGACAATGAATTTAATATGAGCAATCGATCAGTAACTGTAAATAGTTTTTAAAGTCATTGTTTTAGTCTACAATACAGTTACTAACCTTGCCACTGACGTGGGACGGACCAAAAAATCGGTCAATTCTTGGTTGCTGTTTAACATTTCTTGACATTGTAAACCGAAAATTCTATTGAATAAATACTTTGAATGAATATTGCTTTTTAGACTTTTGAGTATTAAAGAAAGACACAGGGTCGACTAACGATCTGAAACAAATGAAACAAAAGGGTATATTACATGCTTTTAGTGTTGTTTGTAAAATAACTTGTATGTTCATTCAGTTAGCTTTGGGAGCGGGGCTTTCTGGCTTAGAGTGGTTCTGGTTTAAGGGGGTTCGATCGAACCCCCCGAACCCCCCTGGATCCGCCACAGAATGGTGATGTGACTGCCAACTCAAGTCTTTTTTCTTATTACTTAGTAAATGTGCATAATTAGTTCAATATTGGGATTGGATTTCATCACTAAGCATAAATTTTATTTTCGGAAAGTTACGTTTTACTTTTTGTATTTGAGTACGTCTGAAATTCGTTACTTTTTACTTAAGTAGTCTCCAATAAGGGTACTTTCTACTTTTACTTGAGTAACTTTTCTCCCCAGTAACAGTACTTTTACTTAAGTAGCATTTCTCAGTACTTTGTACAGCACTGCATAAGAAGCGTACTCCATATCGGGTCGGACAAAACCCCTGTACAGTAACTGAGTTGGGGTGAAGAGACCGTGGAGGCGATACAGCACACCTCACCTCTTAGACTTAGAGGCTGTTTTAGAAAGAGAGTATATGTAATCTTTCCAGGAAAGATCACGAGAAAATGAAACTCCAAGAATGTTAAGAAAAGAGGAAGGATTGAGTTGTGGATTATTGAAGGTAAGGGGATAGTCGTGTGGAAGATTGTGACGAGTGACAGATGGAAGAACTCAGTTTTTGAGGTACTGAAAGCCACAAGGTTTCCTCTGCTCCAATCAGAAATGGTAGAAAGATCAGAGGTCAGATGTACCATAGCCGTTCTAGGCGAATCATGGAGTGACTGTTGAGAGGGACGCTTTGCGAAGCGGGTGAAGTGAAGGGTGGAATAATCGGCGGTACAGGATTGGATACGAGAGGAAGTGCGACTTAATAGATCATTAATAAATAAAAAGAAGAGAGTGAATGACAGGACAGAACCGTCAGGAAGACGACTGTTAATAACTTTAGGAGAAGAACAGTGGCCATGTACATCCGCAGTTATAGATCGGCCTGAAAGGAAATTAGAGATGAAGGCACAGATAGAAGGATACAAACCGAAAGAGGGTAGTTTCGAAATTAAAGATTTGTGCCAGACTCTATCAAAAGCTTTTAATATGTCTAGCACAATAGCAAAAGTTTCACCGAAATCCCGAAAGGAGGATGACCAAGAGTCAGAGAGATATGCAAGAAGATCGCCAGTAGAACGTCCCTTGCGAAACTAATACTGACGATCCGAAAAAAGATCGTAAGAGGTGTTTAAGAATCTTCCTATTAAGAATAGATTCAAAAACTTTAGTAAGGCAAGAAATCAAAGCAGTTGGACAATAGTTGGAGGGTTGGGAGCGGTCACTCTTGTTTGGGACAGCCTGAATGAAAGCGAACTCGCAGCAGGAAGGAAAAGTATCAGATGAAAGACAAAAACGAGATTAAAATAATATAGTAATTGCATATACAGTAAGTCGTTGCTGATCATAACCTATAAAGATTTCTTTCAAAACAATTCTAACTTTTTCCAAATCAAATTGACTTACACCCAACTGTACTCGTCATTTCACAGTACTCCCAAAAACTTTGGTTTTGCTTTGGGGTCTTCAGAATTGGAACTCTGCCGGTGATAAAGGCATTTGCGGACTCTGTTCTTTGATTCGGTAACGTAAGGAAAACACGAGGAACTGGAATGGCGTAGAACATTCCATCGCTACCGAGAAAATGCTTCAGGGAGGATTCTGAAACGTGTAAAGGCCTATTTTTTATTGTTCTTCGGTGACTGAAAATATTATTTACAGATGTACTTGTGATAACTACTTTGGTTTGAATTTAAACCTCTAATTTTGCTTCATGAAATTAATAGTTCTTCAAACAGACTGTCAGAATGAATTAAGCCTTGACATTTTATTTAGGGAGTGAATTTCATTAAAATTTTACGAACTTTTAGCTTCCGAAATGTTTCCTTCGACTGGAAACAGGGACATGTTATGAACTGGTAGATCAGAAATTCGGCATTCAACCAATGAGTTTTGTTGGGGGGTTATGGACAGCGTTGAGCAGTTCAGAACGAAACAGAGTTTTCGACACTTACCTGATGTAATTCAATAAAATTCACTAGAATTTAAATATATACACTAAATGATATGGGGATTTGACTGCAAGGTAGTTGGTCCTCGGGCCTGCCAATCTAGGTTTGCTGCAACTAGATGAAACAATTTGTCATTTTCAGTACATTAATGTCGAGGAATGTAAAGATGCTTTTAAATTCTTCCTCCTTCATGAACTTGATTGTTCTGTATTGAGTATATAAGTAATCAGCATAGAACACAACAACCTTTTTCTTAGTCATTTAAACTCTCAACACAAACACCTTAATTTAGGAATCTCAAGGCAACGTTCCATTCTTTGCTAACAATATACAGTACAGCATACATATAAAAAAATGTATTTTGCTAAAAGTAGCGTTCGCTGCTATTCAGTGCTATCATTATCCTCCTACTTATGGCTGCAGACAGGTCTTTCTCAATCTTGTCACTAACAAGACCGAAATAAAGAAAAGTAAGGTAACAATTGTCTTTAGGAATATTATAAACAGGTATTTTAGACTTATAAATATTGTCAAGAAATTTATAAATATATTTATAAATTAATTTCTTAGGAAAACCATTTGAAGTAAAAAAGTTAATTAAAAATTCAAATTCATCATGTAGACTAATTTCGGGTGATCATAAATGATATGAGCTGTAAATAAGAGTCCGAATGGAGTTAACTTTGAATAAAAAAGGTGTGTAAACAAAAATATTCATACCCAAACCTGTAAAAGTTGATTTACAAAATACTGAGGTAGAAATTGAACCATTCAATTTCTCAGTAGACATCCAAAAGAGAGAAAATGATGATGTTATTCTATGACTCGATGGTAAATTTAACGTTAGAATGCTGTGCATTAAGATAATTTAAAAACTCAGCATGTGATGAAGAACTGGTCCTTAATACCAGTCTTCTTGATTTCCGCCAAGTCTTTTACCGAAGATATACATTATGTGAATAATACTTTCACTCTCTTTCGATGTCAATCACATGCCGAGAAGTTTTTCAATTACTTTAATGCACAGCATTCTACGTAACATTAAATTTAATATGAGAAAGTACTTTTATGTACCGTATGTTACAATTCATCGAATCGTTATAAAATATTAATCTGATTTTTAATCTCTTTCGAGATAATGGTATCTACACGAGTTTTTACAGGCCAGAAAACAAATTAATATTTGGAATAGATTTTATATACGTATATAGGCTCTAAGATAGTTCGTTCTATTAAATTAAAATTGTTGATTACGGACGTTGCATTATCCCATTTAATTTTGTGGACATTATTTCAATGAAAAATAGTTTTGGTCACAATAGTACAGTATGTTTACCAAGTCAACAGACGCATCCAGTTTCAAAACTCAGCTTGTGAGTTATTTGATCGAAATAAATGGTAACAAGTCAATAAACTTAAAGTAGTTAATTTGCAGCTGGTCTTGGGACGAACCCCTCACTTGGCGAAGCGAAATAAATTGGCTTATTTAATTGCTTTGCTTGTCCTACTTTTACCGTAAATCAGTTGACTATCTCCATTTTGTGGTTAATTAATAGATCGACTAAATTTTGAAAAGCGAAACGAATTATATGGCTCGAGCGTTTCATAGTGATAGCGTTTCATAGAATAATATATATAGGAAATATAAAAAAAATATACCATATTTCATAAACTTAGTACACCATATTTACACAATGATACTCCTTAATCCAGTGGTTTCCAAACTGTGGGACGCGTACTGTTGGCTGGGAGGCGTTTTATGGGTCCTCCAAAAATCAGATTAATCATACAAGTACGAATAATTGTACATGCCATTTTAGTTAGTTGAATCATTGATAATTAATGGGGGTGGGGGCGCAACCATAATTTTGGGGAGTTAGGGGGTCGTCGTAACAAAGTTTGGAAAATACTGCCTTAATCAATATTTTATTCTTCACAGCCAGAATCAGTAAATTGTTTTAATATACGAGGTGTGTTAAAAAGTTCCCGAACTGGTTATGCTGCGCGCGCGTCATGTGATGCATGTTGTAGTGTGACTCAGTCTGTGTTCAAAGATGGTTACCGCTTGTTGATATCATATTTTGTTCTGTCAGTATTTACTGTTTTGTGAAGTCATTTTGTGTTTTGTCGCATTTTGTGCATTTGAATAATGGCTACTGTTGAAGAACAACGTGTGTGTGTAAAATTTTGCGTTAAGCTGGGCAAGACTGCTTCTGAAACCCATGCTATGCTGAACATAGAATTTGACAATGTCACTTTAAGTCGAACAGCCACTTTTGAGTGACACAAACGCTTTAAGGAAGGCCGAATGTCGACGGAGGACGATGCAAGGGTGGGACGACCTTCCACTTCAAGAACTGATGACACTGTTGCTCGTGTTCGTGAAATGATTCGAGGGAACCGTAGACTAACACTCAGGGAAGTCGCGGACAAAATGGATATTTCGATAGGATCATGCCACACGATACTCGGAGAGAATTTGGGGATGCGTCGTGTGTCAGCCAAATTTGTGCCACGACTCTTGACTGCCGAGCAGAAAGAGCAACGTGTTGTTGTATCTCAAGAACTCCTTCAACGTACCAATCTTGATGAAAATTTTCTCAGAAATATCGTTACGGGTGACGAGACGTGGGTGTGCGGGTATGACGTTGAAACAAAACGGCAATCATCGCAATGGAAGTGCGCGACGTCTCCGAGACCGAAAAAAGCACTGCAAATCCGATTGAATGTGAAGGCAATGCTGGTCGTTTTTTTCGATTACTACGAACTCGTTCATTATGAATTCGTCCCTAGAGGTCAAACAGTTAACCAACAGTTTTATTTGGAAATACTGAAGCGCGTGCGAGACGCAGTAAGGAGAAAACGGCCTGAAAGTTGGAACGCAGACGTTGCACCATGACAATACGCCCGCACACACAGCGTTGTCAATTCAGCAGTACCTGACGAAACACAACGTCGTAGTCGTTTCTCAGCCCCCATATTCTCCAGATCTGTCCCCGGCAGACTTTTTTCTTTTCCCCAAACTTAAATTTGCATTGAAAGGTTAAAGATTTCAAAGTGTGGAAGAAATTTTTCAAAATGCGACAAATGAACTGAAGGTGGTCAGGAATACGGCCTACCACGAATGCTTTCAAAAGTGGAAACACCGTTGGGAGCGATGTATAGCTGCACAAGGAGACTACTTTGAAGGGGACAACAACAATTAGATCGTAAGTGTTACCAGAAAGATTTTGTGGGATCAGTCCGGGAACTTTTAGAACACACCTCGTCTGTACAAAAGCAGTTCACGTTGTAAACTCATTTGAAAACTTTTAGAAGAACTGCCCTCCTAGGAAGAAAAACGATAAAAGTAAAAAACGCCAGAAAACGCAGTTAAAGTTGTACCAATTTGAAATATACCATAACTTTTGAACTTTTGAAGATATTTCGTCGAAATGTCTTCAAAAGTTGACACCTTCAAATTTGATACAACTTTAACTGCGTTTTCTGGTGTTTTTTATTTTTGTCGCTTAGCCACTTCTTCCTATGAGGGCTTCATATCCAACATAATAATTGACAAATTATTTACCTTAAAATTAGACATTAAACTGTTATTTGGTTATATTTGTACTATATATTTTTATAATATAAAAAGGTAGCTAAAATATATGTACATTTTATATATATACTCGTAGTTTTATATATACTTGTCGCTTTTATGAAATACATAAGGGTGATCAAATGCATTGTATTTCCTCAACAAGTGAGGTGGTCGAATAATATGTCAGTGAACCTTAGTCAATGCACTCTTACTCTATTGATGCCAATAGTCAGATTACTCGGGTGAAATATGTGAGGGAAGTCAGATACACTGTTTTTCATTATGAAGTAGGTTAGTCAGGTGATATATTAATAAATTTTAGTTACTAGTCAAACGTAAGACAGATATTGTTAAAACGTTGAGTGACTTGCTTCATCGGTTTGTGATCTTATTCAGTTGACTAGTTTCACAATATAACTACATTTAATTAATAAATTGACTAATTCACCCCGAAAAGAATTACGGATAATTTTAGTATAAATAAAGGTAGTCAACCGACTAATGATTTTGTGACATTTTAGCTGTAAACTTGGAGTAAATAAGCAAAGTAATTTAGCTAATCTTTATAGAGCGACTAGGAAATTGACTACAGAAAAATTTTCTGTGTGTAGATTTGTCAGGAATTTTCAAACAAATTAATTACATGGAGAAATACAATACAGCCCTGTTATTTCCACATGTCTGACATCTTCTTTATGCTATTTTACTTTTGTTGCAAAAGGCTTGCCTGTTTGGCCAATATACTTCAAATTGCAATCTTTACAACCAGTAATATAAACAGAGCCTATTTTTGACAGACTATTTCATAGGAACATGGTCTTATGGTGTTTTTGTAATTTAAATCTACATTCATTTTAAGTTTCTCAATTATTTTGGTACAAGCTCAAGTGATTTATAGTCCAGTATATTTAAAATATTATTAGTTTCAACTGGCTCATTTTTTTGTTTAATGAAAAGTCTTTTAATCTAGTTTTACACACACACACACACACACACACACACACACACACACACATATATATATATATATATATATATATATATATATATATATATATATATATATATATATATATATAAGAAATGTTAACTTACAGTAAGTGAATGATTTTGCAATCTTTGTGGTGAAGTTCTCGTGTATCTGAAAGCCAAAATAAGCCACAATTTGTTCCGTCATTGACGTGCCCGGGTAAATGTTCCGAGACTCGAAGTGATAGGGAACGCCTCTGATTAAGTACATCGAACTCAGGACCAGCAGGCAGGCAATCAAATTCATGATGATCTCGCGCTGCAAAATAAATATGTCATAGTTGTAACAGTTACAACTTTTAACCGAAATTTTCCTTATATACATATTTTCGAAGGCCACCAGTTGGGAGTGTATTAAATCAAACATGGTAACACTGTAAAATGGAAAACTGACTGGGAAGTATTGATCGGGACATGCAAGATGTAATTTAGAAACGTCGAAAGAGAAAAGGAAGGTGCTTAAGAAGCGATCGAGGAAAACCCCAAATATGTACAGGGTGTACATAAAGTCAGGATCTATTTTTGTGAAGCACTTGGAAATTATATGGAATTCAATCATAAAATGATAAAGTGGTAACATTTATTAAATAATTAAGAGTAGGATTCGACGTGACGCCCATCAGTATCCCTGCACAGCTCAAATCGTTCCGCAGCATTTCTAAACACATTCTGGAGCATTTGCGGGGTTATGTTATCTGCAGCAGTTCGTATACGTGTACGTAAGTTTTCAAGACTCGTAATCTTCGTCTGATAGACGTGCGATTTGATAAAGCCCCATGCAACGAAATCTAAAGGGGTTAAATCTGGTGATCTCGCTGGCCAAGGTCTGTTGCTTCCGCGTCCGATCCAGCGATTTGGAAAACGTCCATTTAGATAATCCTGAACAATTTTGGCATAGTGACAAGGAGCACCATCATGTTGATAGACGACGGTACTAACAATCCTATCCCCGTCGTCTATCAACATGATGGTGCTCCTTGTCACTATGCCAAAATTGTTCAGGATTATCTAAATGGACGTTTTCCAAATCGCTGGATCGGACGCGGAAGCACCAGACCTTGGCCAGCGAGATCACCAGATTTAACCCCTTTAGATTTCTTTGCATGGGGCTTTATCAAATCGCACGTCTATCAGACGAAGATTACGAGTCTTGAAAACTTACGTACACGTATACGAACTGCTGTAGATAACATAACCCCGCAAATGCTCCAGAATGTGTTTAGAAATGCTGCGGAACGATTTGAGCTGTGCAGGGATACTGATGGGCGTCACGTCGAATCCTACTCTTAATTATTTAATAAATGTTACCACTTTATCATTTTATGATTGAATTCCATATAATTTCCAAGTGCTT
Source organism: Bathynomus jamesi (assembly GCA_023014485.1). Lineage (NCBI taxonomy): Eukaryota > Metazoa > Arthropoda > Malacostraca > Isopoda > Cirolanidae > Bathynomus > Bathynomus jamesi. The sequence goes on along the minus strand of JAJOZX010001539.1, from coordinate 194,733 downwards.
CACAAAAATAGATCCTGACTTTATGTACACCCTGTATATAACTAAGAAAAAAAATTATTCACATAAGAGGACAAAGGCACTCTGGGAACTATATGGTAGTCCCAGTGAGAAAAAATACTGGCCTCTGTTGTCTCGATAGTGCACAGTTTGTCCATATATGTGATCAAGAGTTGCTTGTCGATATAATAAGATCAACCAATCAAATATCAGACATTAATATGCAACAATATGTGCAAAATTTTCCACTTATTTGGACCAAAGTAGGGTTGGCACAGGGTCCAGTGCGGCGCGGAGCTGGAGATGAATTTCAGGATCCGGTGCAATGCGAAGCCGGAGCTGAAATTTTAGATTCGGTTCGGTGTGGAGCCGTAGCAGAGAGTGCTGGTGCGGTGCGGAACCGGAACAGACTGAAGTCGATGAATAATCTATAGGCCTAAATGATAGATCTGGTGTATAGACTTTTTGCCAGTTTTCATACTTGATTGCGGTTTTGGTTAGAGTGACCATCTTCTTTGCATTTTTATCAACTTTTAATTTGAGCTTCTTGGATATCTTGTGCATATTTTGGCTTTCCATTTAACATCTTCCTTGGCTCAATCACGCATGCACTCCTCCAGTTTCTCCAAATTGTTCGTGTTCATAGGGTTTATCGTATTCAATTGTAATCTCAGATGAATGTTGTGGCGTAGACTATTTATTGTAATGCAGCATCTATTATTGTGAAATTAACAAGCAAACAAAAGTAGCTATTAACCCATTATTAAGCTCGTACGTGCTGAAATTCAGTGAAACACGTGGGCGCAATGGTTTTGGCGCAAATGAATGACAGGTTGATCTTACAGTTTCAGTTTTATAATGCATGATAGGCTGGTAGCTTAGTGAAGGGTGTGCGTCAATAATTTATGGTGGCCATTGAATTTATTTATAATAACTTTTATAAAAATCATTAATAAAGTTTACTATTATAGATGCTTAGCTATTTCTTAGCTCTACCATGGCAAATAATTAACTCGAGCAGGGGCGTGTCCAAGGGGATTTATCTCCGCAAGAAGCATTTACGGAGATGAATCCCTTTGTATCTTCAGGCACAGTTTAGTGTTCTCTGGAAAGTGAAAGTGGGTGGGTGGTTTGCTCCTACATGTTAAACGCTGTGATTTATTTGTGCGTGGGGGTCAAAGCTGTGCGCGCTACCGCTTCAATGGAGCGCCGCTACAGCAAGAAAACTATAGCAGCGCTACTGTTGTCGCTACATATTTAGAAATATAGCGGCGCTATTGCTACCTCTACTTTTGAAAGTGACATTTTTCATGATAATATTTTTTGTCAATCGATAATGTAAAAATGAAAACAAATTTATTGGTAAATTGTAATAATTTATTGCTACAATAACATAATACAGACTTCTCAGAACAGCCTGTTCATGTTTGTGAATGATGAGAGGAAAGCAGCTAACAACCATACTGCCTTCGATACATTCACTGATGGTACTTAAATAACACATCAAAAAATAAATGAATATGATTACAGTAACAATAATAAATTAGCTAATAATAAATAATAAATCTCTAATATTTGAAGATATTACGTCCCTTATTATTTGTTTAATTTTATTATTGTTTTAATTTATTTAATTTCAGTACCATCAACTTCTCGAAATTGTTATTATTTGTTAATCCAACTCTTTTCGCCTTCAAAATGTATTTCCCTGTTGAAAAAAATGCGCTCTACAGCCGCACTCGATGGAATGGGCGTATTGAAGTAAATGAAGAAATTTAAAAGCTGGTGAAGGGAACAAATTTGATTCTATATCTTTTGAAATAGATGGTGCTTTGCTTAGGAACAGTGTTATTTGATCGCAGCTACTTTGGGAAGAATTACTCGCAGAGTTTCCTTGTTGTTTAAAACACATGAAGACGTCGTCTTTGTCATCTCTATCAGTGCTCGAAAAATCAGCATTTGCTGAACTTTCATCACCGCCGCGGCGCTGCCTTCCATCTTATCCGAAAGTTTTTTAATCCTCATTTGTTTTACAGTTTCTTTCCTAGCGTTCGAGCTAATCCACATCAGTTTAAACGATGGATGAAAAGCAGCTGCGAGAACGTGATCCTCATTGACAAAGGCAGCTTCAAAGCGCTTCTCAATTCTTGAGATCAAAGCATTAACGAGTGACTCGCGAGTGGTTACCACAAAAATCTTTCAGTTTTGTCAACCATGCTGTAAGTGTTGGCAGTAGTAGTTCCATATAGGCCTTAGTTTCACTTTGAAGTAAATCCAGCTCGCGTGCTAAGGGTCGCATGACGATTACATTTTCTTTGATGAAGTTTATATCCGAAAGGTTGAAACGAACGGTGCCTAGCTCATCACACAATTCATTGACTGAACTTTCTCTCCGTTATTATGATCTCCATACAAACGAACACATCGTACATCGAATTCGCAGCCAGACTCCGTACTGAGCGGACGCATTTCCTGAGCTCTCTGATATTATTTCTACTTTTGAATATTGTCGATTAATTTACTTTTGGAAAGTTCTGAATTTTTTATAGTTAAGTAATTGAATATTAGTGGTTTTTAGCGATTTAGAAGTTTTCATAGCGTGTCGGCTTAATTTAACTTAAACTTGTGACGGTTATAAACTAATTTAATTTGCGCAATGCCGTCGCAGAAAGCGTCGTGTGTTAAGTGTGGGGGTAAATCGGTGGTATACGGATTTTAAGGATTATAACGGCGGTCTTATGGCGATTACCGAGAGATCGGCTTGTTTCTTTTGTGATTTAAGAGAGGAAATAGTTGACATAAAACGTTGTGTACGTGAGGTAACGGAAAGACTTGCAACGTTTGATGAGGGCAGGGGTAAGGCTACTTTTGACGAAAGCCGAATCAATACTAACGTTGAAGACGTTAGTCATTTGAAGGGTGAGGTGCGTAACCTAGTTTCTAGTTTAGGTAGCTTATCGGGAAGGTTGGATAGAGTTGAGGAAGGGGGTTAAGGTTGGTCCGAGTTGGTAGATGGGGAAGGATTTAGAGAAGCTAAGGGTGGAGCTAGGCCACGTACGTTAGGTGATAGGAATCCCCCCCCCTATCGAGGTTTCGAACCCTTTCACCCATTTGGATAGGGATGTGAACGAGGGGGAAACTATTTTAATTGGGGACTCTTTAGCGCACCATATGGATAAAGAGTTTGTTCAACGGAATCCAACCAAGAGGAGGAGGGTCTGTCTCCCAGGGGCCAGGGTTGACAGAATTAGAGACGAAGTGGATAGGATTGATGTTGCCTCCCGTCACTCAATGTTGGTGACGATGGTAGGGGGCAACGACTCGTATAGGCCCGATACGAGTGCGCTTGACCTTTTGGAGATATATAGGGGTTAATTAGGTCCGAATTCAGTGATCTTAGCCTTTTTATAAAAGATGGGGGTGCATTTTAATGAAATAGGTAATGCTAGGCTAGGTAGGTTAATTGACGAAAACGTTCGAAAGCTGTATAGGTCGAAGCCCTCTTTAAAAGTTGTAGGAAACGCGGGCGCGAAGTGAAAAATAATTTAAAACGCCGATCCGTGGTAAAAAAAAACAACAACTTAAACGTCTCTTATTGTAACGCGCGTAGTATTAGAAATAAATTAAATTAATTTAAGGCGATAATTTATTCCAGCAACTACGATATAGTTGCTATCACTGAAACGTGGTTAAATACCGTGACTCGGGACTTGTTGGGGGAACTTGATATACCGGGTTTTAAACTCTTTACTAATGATAGGTTTCATAGGTTTGGTGGCGGCATTTTGCTGTACATTCGTAATTCCCTTAAGGTTATCGAGGTTAAGATAGATTTTCCGGCAGCAATTAATGCGATATGCGTTGAAGTTAGGGTGCGTAGTCTTAGTTTTAATTTTGTTGTTTATAGACCTCCCGTTCACCCCCTCGATACCGAAACTAGATTTTACACACTTCTTGGTAACTTTATTAATAATCGGGATAGTATAGTTGTCGGAGACTTTTACTAGTAACGATGAGGGTTTGAGACTGGTTGAGTTCATGGAAGATAATTTTTACGACAGATGGTTACCGAACCAACGCGCGGTGACAATATCTTGGACGTGGTGATGACGAACGAAGATAATATAGTCGAAGATTTAGAAGTAGGTGAGAGTTTGGGATGTAGCGATCATCAAATTATTAGGTTTAAGCTATTTATAGAAAACAATAAGGATAGTAACGTAATAGAAGTCCCCGATTTTCGAAGGGCTAATTTTGATAGTTTTGCGGACAGGATGATAGTAGTGAACTGGGATAATTTATTTATGAGTAATAACGCAAATTTTCATTGGGAGGCGTTTAAAGAAAGTTTTATGTATATCGAAAGGGAGTTTATTCCTCGTAGGCCCAAGCGCGCTAGAAACCATGGTAGGCCCAAGTGGTGGACGAGGGAAATAGCGAGTTCATAAACGAGCGTAACAGAGCGTATAGACTTAATAAGCGCAATGGCACGGTGGCTGACGTTAATAGATATATCGAGCTTCGACGTCAGGTTAAAAGATCAGTTAGGAATGCTAAGCGTAATTTATAGATACTTATAACTGCGGATAGTAAACATAACCCAAAAAAGTTTTTCAATTACGTCAAAAATCTTAAGCCGATAAAAGATAATATAGGCCCTCTCGTGGACGCTAATGGCGCTTTGGCTTCCGACGCAAAGGCGATGGCGGGTATTTTTAATAACTTTTTTGCGACAGTGTTTAACCGTAGAAGACGTCAATAATGTCCCCGATGTGGACGATATCGTTCCATTTAGCAGCGAGATTATTTTGGATGAAATAACCGTTTACGAGAGTGAGACTGCGTATTATATCGATAGGCTAAAAGTTAGCAAGAGTCCAGGCCCTGACGCGTTTTATCCTAGACATCTGAAACATTTGAAAGACGTTATCGTAGGCCCCTTAACGAAGATTTTTAATCAGTCACTGGAAACGGAGATTATTCCTGAAGACTTCAAATTAGCTAACGTCACGACCATTTTTAAAAAAGGCGACCGCACAGTAGCTAGCAATTATAGGCCCATTAGCTTAACGTCAATTGTCGGTAAACTTTTGGAATCCGTAGTTAGGGATCGCATCATCGATCACTTAGAAAGTCGCGATTTGATCAATAGTAGTCAGCATTGGTTTCGACGCCATAGATATTGTTTAACTAATTTGTTAGAATTTTATAACGAAGTAGTGCGCGAATACGATAGGCATAGAGCGGCTGACGTTATTTATTTAGATTTTAAAAAAGCGTTCGATACAGTTCCGCATAGAAGATTAATTGTGAAGGTTAGAGCGCACTGTATACGCGGTCAGGTAGCTAACTGGTTAGAGGAATGGCTTCGTGCTAGGAGACAGAGGGTCGTTGTTAATGGTAGTGAATTGGGGTGGTTGGATGTAGGTAGCGGAGTCCTACAGGGTTCAGTGTTAGGCCCATTGCTATTCGTAATTTACATTAACGACATGGATGTAGGATTGACTAATAACGTATCAAAATTCGCGGACGATACTAAATTAGGCGGTAAGGTTATTAACGAGGACGATAGAAATAGGCTCCAAAACGATGTAAATAGGATTATGGAGTGGACGGATAAGTGGCAGATGTAATTTAACGTAGACAAGTGTAAAGTTTTGCATTTTGGTTCTCGTAACAATAATTATACGTATACGATGGATGATAGAGTTAGCGAGCGTTGACGAGGAAGTAGATTTAGGCGTATCTAAGGATTTAAAAGTTAGGAACCAGTGCCTGGAGTCTTGCGCAAAAGCTAATAGGATGTTAGGCTTCATAGCGCGTAATTTCGAATGTAAATCGAAGGATATAATATTGCCCTTTTACAAGTCCCAAGTCAGGCCTCATTTAGAATATGCCGTTCAGTTTTAGTGCCCGTATTTGCGTGAGGATATTGATAGGTTAGAAAGGGTTCAGCGTCGCGCCACGAAACTAATTCCGTCATTGCGCAACAAGCCTTATGAAGATAGAATAAGAGAGTTAGACTTGCATTCACTCGAAACTAGGAGATTAAAGGGGGGGAGCTTATTGATGTTTTCAAAATCGTTAATAAAATCGATAACGTAAATTTTGACAAACTGTTCACTTTCGATAATAGCAATACTCGTAATAACGGATTTAAGTTGCGTGGCAGACGTTTCATTACTAATATCGCTAAAAACTTCTTTACGTTTAAAATAATTGATAAATGGAATAATCTTCCCGCGTCAGTCGTGAACTCTACCAGGGTTAATGTGTTTAAGAACCGTTTAGATAGGCATTTTAAAAATATTAACTTTGTTTAATATAATAATAAAACAATTAGTAACAGGAGCTCTCGGGGTGGTACTTAAACTTTTGGATATTAATGTAGTATTTTCATACAATAATATTGTGAAAAATATCATAGTAAAAAATAACCCTACCAATAATTCAGGGATTATCTATAAAATTGGTTGTAAACAATGTGATTCCTTTTACATAGGTCAGACGGGAAAGGATCTTCACACACGTGTAAAACAGCATCAATATTCCGTTAGAACGGGACAGTCGTCCAGTTCCTTTTTTGTCCATTTGTCAGAGGTATCCCACTGTATTGATTGGAATAATGCTTCAGTTTTGTTTCACTCTAGCAACATTGTTAATAGAAATATTCTTGAGTCTGCCATTATCCAACTTACAAATAACTTCAACATAAGCAAAGGTCTTTTTTAACTCGATCCCGTTGTTTTGAATTCGTTCAGAACGGATTTAGACAAGAAGGGTATAGTGCTAAACCTTTGGTAAACTTGTTTACTTCTCTAATAACTTTTATTTTTCAATTTATTTTTATATATATCGGACTTAGACAAGAAGGGCAGAGTGCTAAAACCTGGGCAGATTTCCAGTATAAATTTGTATGCTCCTCTTACAAGTTTTATTTTTATTTTTCAATTTATTATATTTTTAATTAACTATAACATTGGTTGGAAACAATTCATTTGATCTTGTGTTGGATTCGGGCAAAGTACTAAAATCGGTAGTTTTTCCTTACAAATTTGTATGCTCCTCCCACAATCCTTTATTTTTTTTTTATTTCTCCGTTTATTGTATATACATAATTTTTTTTTGTGACCTATATATAGGCTGTAACTCTTTATGTACTTCAGTGTTCCTGAGGATGTCATTAGACGAAAGCGCTTGAGCACCATTCTGTTTCCTTTCCTTCGTGGTTTTATTCACTATATATATATATACTGTTACACTGTATATACTGCTGTGTATGTATATATATGTGTGTGGAAAAGGGTTTCCACAGGAAAATAAATTTATGTTAAAATTTAAAAATATCATCCTTTTTGTATAAATTGAAGTATTAATCCTTTTATTGTGTTCGTATAAATTAAAATATGAATCCGTTAAAGTCTTAATATTTGAATAACTCGCCTCGATGCCCAGTGGATCATCTGACATCCTTTTTCGATAACCCTAAACGACTCCAGTGTGCCAAATCTATAATCTTAAATGGAGATTCCTAAATTCTAAATGTTCTTTTCGGCTAAAATAAATCACAAAGAAGTTAAGTGTAAAATTACAATTATATAAATTCTTTTGCTAATATCACATTTGAATAGGATTTTGGAAGTTTAATAATCTTTGGTAAAACATGGCACGATGGGAATTTCTCAAGGGCAGAGTGGAAACACTTAGAGAGCAGTCGGTGTTCCGCCCTTGGGGCCCATAGCTTTTTGATGAAAGCATTATTCGTTTTACAATTCTCTAAACAAGGGTTGTGTTAAGGATTTGATTCTCTAATTACTCTGTAGTGTAAAAGAAATCTAGTATTTTTAAAGTGATTCCAACCTTGTGAAATAAAGGCTAACAAAGATGATACGTCATTTTATATCCTTCAACGAGAGAAAAGCATTCCCTTCTCTCAACGGACTGAGAGAGAGGGGACGCCATTGAAGCAAGGGTATAAAGTGTTGTTCCGGAATCTCGCAGTCAGATTAATTAAGCAGTATAAACTTCCATGTCGATGCGAAGAAACGACATACTGAGAATACCTTAAAGGATATCATCATATCCGATATATATATATATATATATATATATATATATATATATATATATATATATATACAGGGTGTCCGAGAATTATCTGTACAATTTTTGGATGTTATTAAAAGTCAACCATGAAGTGTAGAAATTCCACTGTTGTCCCATTTTACAGATAATCTCATTATGTTTTTTCTGATATCAGGTTTTGACAAGTTTTTTAGAAATTCCAGTGTGTCCGAACATTATCTGTACAATTTCATCTTTTAATAAAATTCTTGATAACACACGTAAAATTCTTAAACAAGATTATTTAGAATCTGTATTTTCAAAAGTTTCTTTTATTAAAGTAACGTTGTTACAAACATTCGATATGTGCACCATTAGTGATTCGCAAAACATCCAATCGATACTCCAAATGTTGCCATGTATGCTGCAGCATATCCACATCAATTAGCTCAATAGCAGCTGTGATTGTTGCTTTTAAATCATCAATGTCTGTCACCCGCGTACATTTCTAAAAAACTTGTCAAAACGTGGTATCGGAAAAAACTTAATGAGATTCTCTGTAAAATGGGACAACACTGGAATTTCTGCACTTCATGGTTGACTTTTAATAACAGCCAAAAATTGTACAGATAATTCTCGGACACCCTGTATATATATATATACACGGTGAACCAAAAGTAGGTGGACAGTAGGTTGAATACGGTTTGTGTTATATTATATTATAACTATGGTGTTCATTATAACTATGGTGTTTGTGTTTTATTATATTAAATATTATAACTAAATTTATTTAAATTTTATTTTGTATTATAGTATACAAAAAAATTAAATATGTATTCTCAAAATAAACGTTATCATTTACTGTCCACCTACATTTGGTTCACCCTATATATATATATATATATATATATATATATATATATTATATATATATATAAATACTGTGATATCAGTTTCTGAAGTAAAGAGGTTAATTAAAGAGTTGAAGACTGGTTCTGCGTCAGGGGTAGATGACTTATCGAATGAGCACTTAAAATATGCCAATGACGTAGTATGTCTGTATATATCATTGCTCCTATCAGCCATTCTTGCTCATAGCTATATCCTTGCAGATTACATGAGGGTATATATCTTGCCCCTGGTCAAAAATAAGTACGGAGACATTCTGTCCAGCAATAATTACAGGCCTATTGCTGTCGCTTCCTGCTTCTCGAAACTCCTAGAAAAACTCTTATTCCGATTAAATGATTTCCTATGGACATCTAATCAGTTTGGTTTTAAAAGGTCCCACTTAACTGACCTGTGTATCTATGTACTTAAAGAAACAATCTCTAAATACATTGACAGTAATTCAACTATTTATAGCTGTTTCCTAGATAAAAGTAAGGCATATGATGATATGATAGGGTGAACCACAATATTTTATTTGAAAAACTAGAAGACAGGAAGATTCCCATGTACATATTAAACGTATTAAAATTTTGGTATTCCCACCAATCTTTCACCGTTAGGTGGGGCAATGCAGTATCCAAGTGTTTTGGTTCCTCTTGCGTGGTGAGACAAGGCTCCTTGCTCTTCCCTATGCTGTTTAATGTGTATATTGACGGATTAATTGCTTCACTTAATGAGGTAACAGTGGGATGTTGTATGGCTAACACAAGGATAAATAACTTAGTTTATGCCGATGATAGAGTGTTAATAAGTCCCTCTGTTGAAGGTCTGGATCGGCTACTAAAGGTCTGCGAAATGTATTCGCAGAAACATGATAGTCTTTTAAATGTTACAAACACTAAGGTTATGCAATTTCATCCTAAAAACTATAATCAGCCAGCTGACATTATGCTTAAAATGAGAGGTGAAGTAATTGAGGAAGTACAAGAGTTTAAGTATTTGGGTCAGACTATTACCAGCTCCTTGAGTGATGACTCGGATATAAGAAAACAGTCTCGAAGCCTGTGTTGAAGGGAATATGACCATAAGGAACTTTCAATTCTGTACAAGTGAAGCTAAAGACACTCTCTTTCGTACTTTCTGCAGTAATATACACGGACAGCAACTCTGGGTTAATTATAAAAAAGGTTCTGGCAGAACCCTAAATTTGCTGTACAACAGGTCTTTTAGACTCTTACATAAATTAACACCGAGATGCTCAGCTTCGCAAATGTTTGCTACCCGTAATGTCTCGAGCTTTCCGGAGTTAACAAGACGTGCTCAATACAGTCTAATGCAAAGAATTAAAAAATCAACCAACCCGATTATCCAAGCTATCCATGAGTCCTGCCATTTATCTCTAAGCTATGGAATTCTTGGTACGAAAGCGTCTGTCTGTAGCTCCACTTAATTTCGACATTACAGTATTATTTCTAATCAATTGTATATATTTCTATCGTTAGTATATGAACTGTCATTGTATTAATAATATTTGTCATATGGACTATAGTCTGCCAATAAACCTTTTCATTTTTTCATTTCATATATATATATATATATATATATATATATATATATATATATATATATTAGGGCGGCTCGTTTTTACACTTTTTTCGATATTTGATTGGGGGTAGTACGGAAAAGTTGCGATTTGGAGAGAAAATAGTGTGTAAAATTTTTTTGATCTACGTCAATACCTTCCGGTGGCGGCGAGTCCTTAAAAATCGAAAAATAGGCCTAAAAACACATAAAATTTTTATATAATTTTATATAATTTTTATATAATGTTCATTGTTCAATGACTGCTATTAATTTATTCAAGCCTATAATAGTGTTCTCAGGGTTGTTTGCACAGAAATATACCGGAATTAACATTTGTATAACATCTTGTTAAAACTTGCTTTAAATCAATATTTCGGATATTTTAACGGCTAAGACGCCACCGGAAGTTATTAACAGATTGTGCTGAAATTTGTATTGTTTATTTTGTAAGTCTTTAAAACCATTTTCCAATCTACCCCGTTAGGCCTATTTTTCGATTTTTAAGGACTCGCCGCCACCGGAAGGTATTGACGTAGATCAAAAATATTTTACACACTTTATTTTCTCTCCAAATCGCAACTTTTCCGCACTACCCCCAATCAAATATCGAAAAAAGTGTAAAAACGAGCCGCCCTAATATATATATATATATATATATATATATATATACAGGGTGGGTACAAAAAAGTGATCCCTTAGAGCAGAGGTCGGGGAACAGGGGTAAATTACCCCAAATGGGGTAAATTTAAAAATTTTGGAGGTAATGCTTGCGGTATGAGAGACACTGCCATTTTTTAATTTGAATTTTTTGTATACTATATGCAACAGTTTTAAGAGCAATTGGCTTTTTTTTGTTTACTTTGAAGTCTGGGGGTAATTTCACCTTACTCAAATAGAGTTTTGGGTAATACCCAAAAAAATTCCCCGACTCCTGCCTTAGAGGTAAACTGTCATATTAAAAAAAGTAAAGGGATTAGAGCTCCCAAACTTCAAAGATGTTTACCCTAGCATGTTGTTCGTCTTAATTTAGAAGTTGCTCGATGTTTCCCCCTTCCTGCTCAACGCAGGCCTCCAAACGTGGACGCCACTGATCAATAGACCTGTTTACATATCGTTGAGACACCTTCTCCCAGCCGAGCAGAATTCCTTCGCGTAGTTCATCAATGTCTCTTATACTGGTACCAGGGGTGTAAACTTTGGACTTCAGGGCTTCCCAAACACCAAAATCTAGTGGTGAAAGATCGGGGCTACTAGCCGGCCACATATTGAGTTCGATAAAATCCCGTGTTTCGTTTTCAAGGAATGTGACACTTTGGCGTGCTCTGTGAGCAGGGGCTCCATCTTGTTGGAAAGTATATCTTTCACCACTAATTCGTCGAATATCAGTTAGATAACCTCCATTTCATCATTTATTACCAAAAACCCAGTACAAGCCAGTTTTAAAACTGCAGATGTAACTTTAACTCTTGATGGAGCATTTGAAACCCTTAAGGTTGTTGTTGTGGACAAAGTAGAACAAGAAAAAATACAAATAGCTGGGTTAAAACAAACTTTGCTCCAACTTCAAAACAAATATACGATGACATACATAATGCTCATGGGGGCTGACTATCTTCATCTTGTCCATAGAGCCATCATTAAAATTGGAGATGGAATACAAACTCCGACACGCAGGCCCACCGAGAGGGTGGGGATACCATGGAAAAATCCCCTGGCCCGGACCTCTAGGGGGCCCGGAAAGAGGGGGGAATCTAAAAATATTAATAAAGCAATTGATTAAATAACAGAGAGGAAATATAATTAATGAACATCCATTTTATAGAGATTATCATAGTCAAACTGAAACAGATAAAATATTATCTGCGGCCCACCAATGCCCAAGACCGACTGACAGATCTGGGAACCATTGTAATTGAAAGCCAGTTAGCCCATATTTTAAATTTCATCAGAATAATTTACCACTTTGCTGGAGAGAAGGCAAAAAAGTACACTTCTAAATCATGAAAATCTTGCAGTAAACAATTGTCTTTCCTGCATGGACTGATACTGCATTTGTAAATTGTATGGTGATAAAATTAATATAATTGATTCACATAAAATGGTCATTTTCTTCTGAGTTGTTTATTCATACTGTATGTTTTGAATAGGGCTTGGACATATAATCAGTTCGCGTGTTATGTACACAAAAAACATTCATAATAAAATACTGAGTAAACAGGGGGGCCCATATACCAATCCTTCCCTGGGGCCGGTGGCAGCTCTCGCCGGCCCTGAGTACGGTTGATACAGTGAATGGATTAGGTCGGTAAGAATGAAATACATAAAAGAGCGCACAAACAATCGGATGCAAAATAAGTAAGTTATATGAATGAACACAATAAAATAGTGATACAAAATTACGGTATTGATACAACATTTGAATAGGCCTGCTGCGGTCTTAACGGGAGAGAATTAGTTTGAAACGATATTGAAGACACTTTTATGGCCTACGCGATTAGGCAGAGCTTGTGGAAGCACGACGTAACAAAACACTGTATGCCGAGTGAGGGCCGACAAGAGGCTTACCGCGACGCTGGATCACTCTGAAGACGTGTTGAGGGCCTACGTGAAGGAGGATGTGCTGAGGGCCTGTTGAAATACTTGTTAAACAGGCGCCGATCGAATTGTGGTGAGAGGATGAGTGACGAGCAAAGTGAGATTTGTGGCTTGTAACCTACTCGAAGGTTTACAGACCTGGGCTTCGAAGGACTGGTTCTGCAGGCGGACTTGCCTTACCGGCGAGAGGATGAGTGTTGAGGGCCGGTAGAAACTTGTTGAAAAGGGGCCAACGGAAACTCCTGCAGCAGTGATGTTGCTTCTTGCAGGATGGAATTGTAGAGGGCCTTACTTGATGATAGACTTCGTGTATGCTCGACCGGAGCTACTGACAAAGGTGCTGAGAAAGAGACGTAACGACCTAAACGAGAAAGTGGCAAGTGAGAATGATTTAAAAAAGAAACTGCATTTTATTGGCCTTGGTGACGTCCTCTGGTGGTCGTTTCAAGAAATACCACAAAATCTGTGTTTCCTGTGGGCCTGTTTCATGCCCACGTGTATAGCCTTTGTTTTGATTCCATGACTGATTGAGAACGGCGAGGAACGGATTTCCGGTCGGCCTCTACATATAATCAGACTTAATGCTGTGGTCGGACCGTCGGAATAACCAAAACATATATATATATATATATACATTTTAACTACAAACAACACACAGTATAATTAATGTAAAGAACGACGCTTGTGTAGAAGAACGTTCCGCACAAGATGAGGAGGAAGAACGAACAAATGAAAAATGAGGTTACCACCCGGAAATCGAACCCGGGATCTTCCGATTGCCGGTCAGATATGCTATCCACTACATCATGGGCCTCGATTAATCAGAAGTCGTAATTCTCCTACGTACGAGCAGAAACCAATGCCCTGAGGGGGCACCTTCGCATGCCGTACATATATATATATATATATATATACACATTTTAACTGCAAACAACACACAGTATAATTAATGTAAAGAACGACGCTTGTGTAGAAGAACGTTCCGCACAAGATGAGGAGGAAGAACGAACAAACGAAAAATGAGGTTACCACCCGGGAATCGAACCCGGGATCTTCCGATTGCCGGTCAGATATGCTATCCACTACACCATGGGCCTCGATTAATCAGAAGTCGTAATTCTCCTACATACGAGCAGAAACCACTGCCCTGAGGGGGCACCTTCGCATGCCGTACATATATACACATTTTAACTTCAAACAACTGTTTAAAACTCTTTAAAACTCTTTAATAAAACTCATTAAAAACTCTTGAGGAATAAAAAACGTACTCCTTGTTATTAGAAAAGTATACTGTGCCTCTTATTTTATTTGAAACACTTTCAGCTTTCTGCTCTTATTTTGCTTTTACTTATTTTATTTTATTATCAAGAATGTCTCTGTCTCTCTCTGTCTCTGTCTCTGTCTACAGACCTCCGCATCTCCTCCTCAAGGAGGATACAGCCCTGTACATCGAACTCCGTAGCCTGCTAGGGGATAGGGTGTGTGTAGTTTTAGGAGACTTCAACTGTCGCGGCATAAAGTGGGAAGACAGGACTGGTGATGCTGAAGGGAGGAGGCTAGTTGACTTTGCTGATGAGAACTTCCTCACTCAGTGGGTCAATGAGTCTACACGAGGCGAAAGCGTTCTAGACATAGTATTCACGACCGAAGACAACCTCGTCACTGGCCTCACCGTTGACGAATCGTTGGGGGGGAGTGATCACGGTCTGATTAGGTTCCGTGTGTGCGTCCTTCGGGTGAAGCGTAGTAACTCGAGAGGCAGTAAACTCGATTTCCGGCGGACGGACTTTGTTAGCCTCAGGGATAGCGTAGGTGAGATGGGGTTAGAGGTCGGCGGCGATGTTGAGGGAGTGTGGAGTGCATTCCGGGACGAGCTTATGGTGCTGCAGTCTGCTGCCATACCCTCAAAACCGGTCATCCCTGCTTCAACGCAGCCTAAGTGGTTCAGTCGTGACATCGCTTCGGCTATCCGAAATAGGGAAGTAGCGTATAGGAGGGCGAAGGCCAATCGTTTCCATGAGAACACTGAAGCGTATGTCCGCCTGTGTAGGGAAGTGAAGACGAAGGTTAGGCTAGCGAAACGTAACGAAGAACTACGGGTGGCAAGCCTCTGCAAGGGGAACCCTAAGGAGTTCTTCAGTTATGTTAATAGTAGGACCGAAGCGATGTTCTGCGGTCCTTCGACGCGGACATCGCTAATGTGCTTAATGAGTACTTTGCGGGAGTGTTCACCAGGGAGGACACCCGCGTCATCCCCAAGCCAGGCATTAGGCACGAAGGTGCTGACCTGGATAGTGTTCAATGTACCGCGACAGTCGTTGCCGATAGAATAAACAAACCGAGCGCGTTTAAGGCTCCTGGGCCAGACCAGTTTCTCACCAGTGTTGCGGGAGGTGCGCGACCAGGTGGCTCTCCACCTGGCTACAGTCTTCAACAAATCGTTGGAGACCGGCCAGGTGCCTGGTGACTGGAGGGAAGCCAATGTGACCCCTATCTTTAAGAAAGGGGATCATGAAAGTCCAGGGAACTATCGTCCCATTAGTCTCACTTCAGTTGTAGGTAAATTATTAGACGGGATAATAGCGGATAGGATCGTTGACCATTTGGATTCCTACAAGCTACTTGGGGACTCCCAACATGGGTTTAGACGGCATAGGTCGTGTTGCTCGAGTTTTTCTACGTCATGTTGAGTGAGTATGATAAGAGTAGGGCGATTGATATACTTTATCTCGACTTTCAGAAAGCCTTTGATAAGGTACCTCACCGCCGGCTAATGGCGAAAGTCCGTGCGCTGGGTATCGGTGGGGAAGTAGGTAGGTGGATTGAAAACTGGCTGAAGAATAGGCGGCAGAGGGTTGTAATTAAAGGGGTTAGTTCGGGTTGGGCCTCGGTCACTAGTGGGGTTCCTCAAGGTTCCGTTTTGGGGCCACTGTTGTTTATCATTTACAGAAATGATATCGACGGTGGCATCGTCAGTCGGATCGCTAAATTCGCTGATGACACCAAGCTTGGGGCCAATGTTGGGACGCCCGAAGTGATCGAGCAACTGCGTACGGACCTAGGTAGGATAGGAAAGTGGTCCGAAAAATGGCAAATGTAGTTTAACTTGGGTAAATGCAAAGTGATGCACATTGGCTACGCCAATCCAAAGTTGGACTATTCGATGTTGGGGAGTAACATCCAGGCCACTGATTTGGAAAAGGACTTGGGTGTGCTAATTAGCAGCGACCTTAAGTTTACGAAACAGTGCGTAGAGGTGGAAAAGAAAGCCCAGAAGCTGTTGGGTTATATCAGGAGGCAATTTCAGTTTCGGAACAAAGAGATTGTGCTCTCTCTGTACAGTTCTCTGGTTCGGCCGCACCTGGAGTATGCTGTGCAGTTCTGGTCGCCCACCCTCAGGAAAGATATTAAGAGGCTGGAGCGAGTGCAGGCGATGGCCACAAAGTTAATCCCTTCCGTTAGGCATATGGGCTACAATCGACGCTTACGCGCCCTGGACTTGTTTTCGCTGGAAACTCGGAGGCTACGCGGTCAACTCATCGAGGTTTTCAAGCTCTTAAGCGGGTTCAACGATGTCGATTTTAGAAGCATGTTTAGTTTAAATGATAATCCAATTCGCAACAATGGTTGAAAGTTGGATTTGAAACGGTTTAGGACTAGTGTGTGTGGGAATTACTTTATGTATATAATCTGTGACACGTGGAACAGGTCACCTTCAGAAGTTGTGAACAGTTCCTCTGTGGATCAGTTCAAGAAAAGGTTAGACCAAATCTTGCATACTATTTGAGGGTGTGGAAAATTTTCTGTGGCACCCGTTGCCATTGGTACCTCCTCGGTATGGGCCGCAAGGCCTTTTGAGGTAGAGGTACTTCTTTTCCTTGTAACTCCTTGTAACTCACTCACTCTCTCTCTCTCAAAAGTTATGTACATCTAAATTAAAGTATCCAGGAATTCACGTATACTTGTCTTATAGCAACCGCAAAAGGCCTTACTTTAAAGCCTGAAGTTTCCTCTTCGGGTTGTATACATGACATTTTACCATAATTTCATATCTCGTTACAAAAAATAATCACGACAAGATCGCTTTAAAAAAATTGGGGAAACTTCGGTAGGAGATAAAAGAGGGTTCACTACATGAGAGGTTCCTCCATATCAGTGGTTCCCAACCTATGGGTACATTACCCGACTGGGGCAATGACAACTATTTTGTTGGGTAATGACACGCGATCCAGAAGTTATAAAAAATAATATATACTGATTGGGTGAATGGAGCTGGATTAAAATTGGGTTTTGGGAAACCATACAAAAAAAGTTGGGAACCATTACTCTACAGTATATGAAGGATCATCGGCCCTTTTTCTTTGCTGAGGCAGTACCCTGTAAGAGTGAAAGTTTGGTGTGGTAGGATCACTGTGAAATTTGAATACATGTGAGTGATAGGTGGAGTGTGAGACTACAGATCTAGAGAAGCTAAGGCTAACAAAGACCCTAAGATCCACTCTAAGGTTAGCCCGAGAGAAAGAAGAAAGTAAGGGTTAAAAGAAGAGAATAGGGGTTAGTAAGTAGCAAAACCTATCACTCGTGGGTTAAAATTCATTCAGAAAGAGAGAAAGACACCATCACCATTCACCGGCCACTGCCGACAAGCCGGAAAAATAGTCGAAGAGAATACTTCCAGCTGTTGCAGACCAGTCCTCCACTCCATAGGGAGGTAGAGGATGCCGCCCACTCAGCCGGAAAGGGGTGAAAGATGAAAAGAAGTAAAATAAGAAAGCATTACAAACCATGCAACACATTCTTAACTCAAAGAACAACACATTCTTAATTCAAAGCAACACATACCTCCAGCAGTTGCAGACCGGTCCTCTACTCCATAGGGAGGTAGAGGACGGAGCCCACTCCGCCGGAAAGGGGTGGAGGATGAAAAGAAGTAAAATAAGAACGCATTACAAACCATGCAACACATTCTTAACTCAAACATTATCATACCATGCAAACTACAGACATGCAATGAAGAGAGTTACAAACATGCAAATAAGGAGAGAGAGAGAGAGAGATAAAAAAAAGTATAAAGAATAACAAAAAGTGGGTTAGTTTACGTTACGAGCTACATCTAAGTTCGTGTTAGTCTAAATTTTTTTTTTTGCTGGCATCACACGCTGGCATGTCACAAGCTGGCATTATCGTCAACAGACTCATCCTCGATCACCACCTCCAGAGCTCCTGTTGCTAATTGTTTTATTATATTAAACAACGTTAATAATTTTAGCGAGGGAGAGGGAAAATGGGGAGGCTCAGAGGGAGAAGGATGATTGTTTTATTATTTTATTATTATATTAAACAACGTTAATATTTTTAAAATGCCTATCTAAACGGTTCTTAAACATACATATTAACGCTGGTAGAGTTCACGACGAACGCGGGAAGATTATTCCACTTATCAATTACTTTAAACGTAAAGACGTTTTTAGCGATATTAGTAATGAAACGTCTGCCACGCAACTTAAATCCGTTATTATGAGTATTGCTATTATCGAAAGTGAACAGTTTGTCAAAATTTACGTTAGCGATGTTATTAACGAGTTTGAAAACTTCAATAAGCACCCCCTTAATCTCCTAGTTTCGAGTGAATGCAAGTCTAACTCTTTAATCCTATCTTCATAAGGCTTGTTTCGCAATGACGGAATTAGTTTCGTGGCACGACGCTGAAACCTTTCTAGCCTTTCAATATCCTTACGCAAATATGGGCACCAAAACTGAACGGCATATTCTAAATGAGGCCTGACTAGGGACTTGTAAAGGAGCAATATAATATTCTTCGATTTAAATTCGAAATTACGCGCTATGAAGCCTAACATCCTATTAGTTTTTGCGCAAGACTCCAGGCACTGGCTCCTAACTTTTAAAGCCTTAGCTACCTTATGAACGCTATGTTGTTTCGTGCGTTGGTCTCTCTTCACACGGAGGTCAAGCTGGTGGCCCCGCCTCTATAGGCGATACGCGTACGCCTAAATCTACTTCTTCGTCAACGCTCGCTAACTCTCTATCATCCATCGTGTACGTGTAATTATTGTTACGAGAACCTATACCTTACCTTACAACCTTACAAAGGTTCCACGTGATGATTTCTCATTTCGCGAAGGTCAAGCGTGTCGCCCCTCCTCTCGAGTTGGCCTGGTGAAGTAGTGAGTTGGATTCTTGCGCTCTCCACCTCACATAGTCAGGTACGCTTGGCTCATCGGGGATTGTTCTGAGCCAGGCGTCAAGTCTTCTTTTGAAGATTTCCACTGCAACTCCCTTCGTGTTTCTTAGGTCTTTGGGCAGCTGATTAAATAGTTTTGGTCCTCTCACTACAAAACTATTTTCTTTCAGGGTTAAGGATGTTCCCTGTCTCGCCTCCAATTTGGGAATACGACACAGTCTACCGTTTCTACCTTCCACCGTTGTTTGGGGAGTTATGGGATTCAGAGTAAGATTAGGGACTAGTTTCTCCATTATTTTCCAAGTGTAAATAATGGTGTATCTCTCTCTTCTCCTTTCCAGTGAATATAGGTTTAGTTCTCGTAACCTTTCCCAGTAATTTAGTTCTTTGCACCCATTGATCTTGGCTGTGAAACTTCTTTGAATCCCCTCCAGCTGTCTAATGTCTTCTTTTTTATATGGGGATGTTAGGACCGAGCAGTATTCCAGTTTGGGTATTATCAGGGTTTTCAGTAGGGGGATCATTACATTCCTATCCCTTCGTTTAAAAGTTCTCAATATCAGACCCGTTATTCTCTTTGCTCTGTTTACTGCTATCTTATTTTGTGTTTCAAATTTCGCATCATCTGTCATTACAACCCCTAAATCTTTTGCTCTGGAATTTCTCTGGACTTCCTGTCCATTTGGGGTATAATATTCCATGGACTTTAGGTCTTCTCTTTTTCCGTACCGTAATAGCTGAAATTTCTCGGTGTTAAACTTCATATTGATGTCTTCCGTCCACTTGTAAATTTTGTTTATGTCGGTTTGTAGAGATCCTATGTCTTCTGGTTTTCGTATTTTTCTACTGATCTTTGTGTCATCTGCAAAGGATGTTACTGTGCTGTCTCTGGTAACGTCCTCATCTATGTCAGTTAGCATGATTATGAAGAGTAGTGGAGCTAATACCGTTCCTTGTGGTACTGAGCTGAGGACCTCTGATTCTGATGAAGATACTCCTTGTACTGTAACGACTTGCCTCCGCTCACTAAGGAAATTATATATCCATTTCCCTACTTTTCCTGTTATTCCCATATATTTCAGTTTATGTATTATGATTCCATGGTCACACTTGTCGAACGCTTTAGCAAAGTCTGTGTATAGTACATCATAGTTTTCATTACTTTCAAGTGAATCAATAATGTTGTTGTAGTGTTCCATTAGTTGTGACAGGCATGATCTGCCTGACCGAAACCCGTGTTGGTTATCATTGAATTTTTTCTGAGTTTCCAAAAAGTCATAGATTTTCTGTCTAACAATTCTTTCAAATATTTTGGTGAGATGAGATGTAAGCGACACTGGCCTATAGTTTTTGGCCTCGGATCGATCTCCTCCTTTATATATTGGGACGATGTTCGCGCTCTTCAGGATGCCCGGTATTTCTCCCGTGTTTAATGATCGTCTCCATATCCAGTACAGGGGCTCAGCGATTGCATTCTTGCAGTTTTTGATCAGTGTGGCATTCCATTTATCCGGTCCTGCCGCTGAGTGTGTTTTTAGTTTCCCTATGACTTGTGCAATATCCTCCGTCGTAAAGTCGAAATCCGTTATACTTTCCCCTTGTGGTTCTTCTTCAAAGAACGCGTTTCTATCGCATATCAGTTTGTCAGTTTTTGGGATACTGAAAGATGATTCATACTGAGCTTTTAATATTTCAGCTACTTCTGTTAGATCATCAGATAAATCACTGTTCTCATTTTTTAAAGGCCCGATAGTCGCATAGTTTTTCGACTTTCTTTTTGCGAAATTATAGAAGTACTTTGAGTTAGCCTTTATCGCTTCTATAGCGTCATCTTCTTCTTTTTCTGTATGCTTCTCGATTAGTTCCTGTATGACGACATCGATACTTTGCAGTTTATCATTTAATATTTTTCTGATGTTATCTTTACAATTACTTAATTTTGCAGTCACTCTTTTTCTCTTTCGGAACAATGCCCTCTTTTGTCTTTCGAACCTGCTTCTCTTTCCTCTTTGTTACCGCCTATTTTAGTATCGTCCGTTAATTTTGACACGTTACCTGTCAAACCTACATCTATGTCGTTAATGTAAATTTCGAATAGCAATGGGCCTAACACTGAACCCTGAGGGACACCGCTACCTACATCCAACTACCCTGATTCACTACCATTAACAACGACCCTCTATCTCCTAGCACGAAGCCATTCCTCTAACCAGTTAGCTACCTGACTACGTATACCGTGCGCTTTAACCTTCGCAATTAATCTTCTATGCGGAACTGTATCGAACGCCTTTTTAAAATCTAAATAAATAACGTCAGCCGCTCTATGCCTATCGTATTCGCGCACTATTTCGTTATAAAATTCTAACAAATTAGTTAAACAAGATCTATGGCGTCGAAACCCATGCTGACTACTATTAATCAAATCGCGACTTTCCAAGTGATCGATGATACGATCCCTAACTACGGATTCCAAAAGTTTACCGACAATTGACGTTAAGCTAATGGGCCTATAATTGCTAGCTACTGTGCGGTTGCCTTTTTTAAAAATGGGCGTGACATTAGCTAATTTGAAGTCTTTAGGAATAATCTCCGTTTCCAGTGACTGATTAAAAATCTTCGTTAAGGGGCCTACGACAACGTCTCTCAAATCTTTCAGATGTCTAGGATAAAACGCGTCAGGGCCTGGAGCCTTGCTAACTTTTAGCCTATCGATATAATACGCAATCTCACTCTCGTAAACAGTTATTTCATCCAAAATAGTCTCGCTGCTAAATGGAACGATATCGTCCACATCGGGGACATTATTGACGTCTTCTACGGTAAAAACTGTCGCAAAAAAGTTATTAAAAATACTCGCCAATCGCCTTTGCGTCGGAAGCCAAAGCGCCATTAGCGTCCAAGAGAGGGCCTATATTGTCTTTTATCGGCTTACGATTATTCACGTAATCGAAAAACTCTTTTGGGTTATGTTTACTATCCGCAGCTATAAGGATCTCTGAATTACACTAGGCATTCCTAACTGATCTTTTAACCTGACGTCGAAGCTCGATATATCTATTAGCGTTAGATACCGTACCATTGTGCTTATTAAGTCTATACGCTCTGTTACGCTCGTTTATGAACTCGCCTATTTCCCTCGTCCACCACTTAGGCCTACCATGATTTCTAGCGCGCTTGGGCTTACGAGAAATAAACTCCCTTTCGATATTCAAGAAACTATCTTTAAACGCCTCCCAATGCAAATTTGCGTCATTATCCATAAATAAAGAGAGCTTGGTGTGAATGATTTGAACGTAAATGAGGTGAAAGATAGTAATTGAAGTTTGGGGATGATTCGTGCTCGTTTTCTGAACAATAAAGGTTGGAAGCGGGAGATTTAAAGTTAAAGAAATTTTAAGAAAGTTGGATATTTAAAAGTTTGAGTTTGTCTGCATTAGATCTGTGGTCATTTTAGATAATTTTTATATTTGTATTTCCATGTTAATGTGTAATTTTTTGTTATTAATGTTTGAATAACTTAATTATTTACTGTTAATTTGTATAGATTACGTTGAATTGTAATTAATATTTAGTTTGTTTTTCTTTTAATGTTAGACATAATTTGAAAATAATTTATAAATGTGATTATTATACAGGGTACAGTGGTGTCTTTGAACATTACCGATAGTGCAAGTATTGAAGCTTCTATACGAGGTAAGATCTAGTTAAAATTGTTTTACTGCAAGAACTTGTGAAATATTGAATTGTACATGTACTTTTGGAGTTTATTTAGCGGGTATGTCTTTTGATTTGATTCCAAACTGGTGTAAGCGACATTTGTCTATCATTGTTCCAATAGGCTTCAAATCTGGAATGTGGAACCACGCCTAGGAGGTTTGGTTGAGGAACTGAATTCCTGGGAATTGAAACCATTGTCTACCGGAGCTGAACGTGATTGTCAGAAAGTTTTGTGGCCCCAGTTCCGAGGCGGAGCTTCATCAATTTGGAAGTCGAGGCAGAATTGGAATCAAAGCCTATCCTTTCCTGCCCATCTAAATCATTTACAATAGTTTTCGACACCACTCCAACTGGGACTAGCAGAAGTGAAGTGATAGTTTACTTTAAGTATGGACAGGACATATTTTACATGCGTGGTCTCAGTGTTAATTTAAGTTTAGATTATAGGTTGACACTTCGTTTGTTAAAATTGAACAAAAAATGATGATTTTAAGGAAATTAAAAAAAAATAAAATGGCGCTCTCAGCGCCACCCAGTGGCAAAGGTGTCAAACTTTGAAGTGCTATAACTCGAGAACCGTAGGTCCGATTACAAAAATTTAAATTGCTATTTTCATCATTTTTCAAGGCTTATTGGCTCCCTCCAGCTCAACAAAATCCAAAATGGTGTGGTTTACACTCCTGACTGAATTATAATGGAATGACTCAAAATATAATATGATAAGAACATAAGAAATTTTTATAGTGGGCACACTAGGGGCCACTTCGGCCCATCGAGGTGGCTCCACTATGTAAAAACTGCCTGTACATTGGCAATAACCAAATTTTACAAAACTAATTAAGTATCAATTTAAAACTAATTAATTATCAATTTAAAACTAAAGATAGAATCTCTGGATCCAGAGGATCAAAGTCATAATATATTATGTGCATTTGGGTGATAGATCCCACAGCTCAACACAGGTGTTGTGGGATATAGGGAGGCAGCATCTTGGGTTAGGGGATACTCTCTGTCCTTACACACCCTATTTAAAGAGATTCCTCTGCCGAGCGGTGCCCCCCATAGTACTGTGAGGTATTGAAAAACTCATGATCTTCACGCCCCACAAACACCTTTAAATGGGAGACCCAAAATGGGTGCACACACATTTCTACATTACTGTACAGTCTTTACAGCCACACCTACACTTTTCCTCTTAAGTATATATATTGCAATGTATATGGGATGTAAATTGTGACTTGGTCCGCAATTGATATGGACCGTGACTTATTTTTGGTTGGCATGGTACTGGTATTGATGGGTACCATAATGAAATTGACTGGATTCTTTGGATCTGATATATTTGCATGTCAGTTATAAATAGATATAGTGTGTAACATATTTGTGGATAGTAGCCTATTATGACTTTCATCCTCTGGATCCAGAGATTCTATCTTTAGTTTTAAGTTGATAATTAATTAGTTTTAAATTGATAATTAATTAGTTTTAAATTGATAATTAATTAGTTTTGTAAAAATTGGTTATTGCCAATGTACAGGCAGTTTTTACATAGTGGAGCCACCTCGATAGGCCAAAGTGGCCCCTAGTGTGCCCACTATAAAAATTTCTTATGTTCTTATGTTCTTATAATAGGCTACTATCCACAAATATGTTACACACTATATCTATTTATAACTGACATGCAAATATATCAGATCCAAAGAATCCAGTCAGTTTCATTATGGTACCCATCAATACCAGTACCGTGCCAACCAAAAATAAGTCACGGTCCATATCAATTGCGGACCAAGTCACAATTTACATCCATATACATTACAATATATATACTTAGGAGGAAAAGTGTAGGTGTGGCTGTAAAGACTGTACAGTAATGTAGAAATGTGTGTGCTCCCATTTAAAGGTGTTTGTGGGGCAAGTGAAGATCATGAGTTTTTCAATACCTCACAGTACTATGGGGGCCACCGCTCGGCAGAGGAATCTCTTTAAATAGGGTGTGTAAGGACAGAGAGTATCCCCTAACCCAAGATGCTGCCTCCCTATATCCCACAACACCTGTGTTGAGCTGTGGGATCTATCACCCAAATGCACATAATATATATGAAATAAACTAGTACCATTCATGCAATAAAAATGGGCTTAAACACCATCACCAGATGTCCCTTGCAGACATCAAACTATCCAACCTTCTTTTGAAAGAATCAAGTGTATCTGAAGTCACCACTTCTTCTGTCAGACTGTTCCAAAACTTAATTACTCTGTTTGTAAAACTATGTTTTCTTAAATTTGTTCTACATCTTGGCTTAAATAATTTCATACTATGACCTCTAGTCTGATTATTGTGATCTTCAATGAAAAGAGACTCAAAATCTATCTTATCCAACCCTTTTATCATTTTATACACCTCTATCATATCACCCCTTAACCTCCTCCTTTTTAATGAGAACATGCTTAGATACGCCAGTCTTTCCTTATATGTCAATTGTCTTAGAGATGGAATCATTCTTGTTACTCGTTTCTGTACTTTTTCCAGTTTTTCAATATCTTGTATCAAATAGGGACTATTAAATTGAATGCAGTATTCGAGGAGGGGTCTCACATATGAAATGTATAGTTGCTTTATAATATTGGGTGATTTGTATTCAATGTGTCTCTGCATGAGATTGAGTCTAGCATTTGCTTTATTTCTGATTACCATACAGTGATTTGAGGGTTTAAGTTCATTTGTCACGGTGACACCCAAGTCTTTCTCTTTATCATCATTTTTAATCCAAATTCCATTCATATTGTATTCAAATTCTGGATTTTTTGGCCCAATATGCATAACCTTGCACTTATCAACATTAAATTTCATCTCCCACTTATCTGCCCAGGCTGTTACTCTGTCTAAGTCTTTTTGTATTGTCATTGCTCCTGCTACTGACTTAACATTATGGCCTAATTTTGTATCATCAGCAAATTTTGAGGTTTTACATGATAGGCCCTTCTCTAGATCATTTATATAGACAACAAAAAGCAGAGGTCCCAGAACAGACCCCTGTGGGACTCCGTTCAATATGGGTTTCCAAGTAGACTTATTTCCATTTAGATGAATTCTGTTTTCTATTTCTCAGCCATTCTTCTATCCAATCAGCTATATGACCTCTTATACCATGGGCTCTAACTTTTACCAACAATCTTGCATGAGGAACAGTATCAAATGCCTTTGCAAAATCTAAGTACTATACTATATCTACTGGCTCTTTATTGTCCAAATGCAAGAGGACTCCATCATAAAATTCAATCAAGTTGGTTAGACAGGACCTTCCATTTCGAAAGCCATGCTGGCTATCATTTATAAGGTTGCACTCTTCAAGGAACTCAGTAACTTTACCTCTAATGATACTTTCAAGTAATTTGCAAATAATGGAGGTGAGGCTGATGGGTCTGTAGTTTTTTGCCAAGTTTCTATTTCCTTTTTTAAAGATTGGAGCCACATTTGCTTTCTTCCAATCCTCTGGAATTTCAGTACATATCAATGATTTATTAAAAATAATTTCTAGTGCCTGTGCTATATTCTTTTTGGCAGCTTTTATGACTATTGGATGCATTTCATCTGGCCCTGGAGATTAGATTTTCCATTTTTAATTTATCTATTGCTTTTAGGATATCTAGTTTTGTTACCCTTAATTCATTTATTTCTCTATCTTGTCCTGGTAGTATAAGATCAGGAATATTATTTAAATTTTCATTTGTGAATACTGATGAGAAGTATTTGTTTAGTTCTTCAGTTATTTCAAGATCATCATCTATAGTTTTATCATCTATATGGAGGGGGCCAATTTTCTTTTTCACTCTACTTTTCAAATTGAAGTGGCTGAAAAACTTAAGATTATTTTTTTGAATTCTTGGCTAGGCTTTTTTCCAGGTCTCGTTTGCTATCTCTGATTACTTTCTTGCAAATGCTTCTTTTACTTTTATATATTTCGGAGTCTGCCATTTTTAGTTCTTTTGAATTTATGAAATGCTTTTGTTTTTTCTCTGATTGCTCTTTTTACATTGCAGTTTATCCAAGGTTGTTTTTTATTTTTTCCAGTTCTGATTTTACACTGTGGGATATGCTTCCTTTGTATGTTCATTATTATACTTTTAAATTTTTCCCACATACTAGTTACTGTCTGTTCAGGCCAGGGATGGGGAGTCGGCCAAAAACAACCGACTCCCGACTCCCGACTCCTGAGTCGGTATTTTTAAAAACCGACTCCCGACTCCCGACTCTTTCCTTATCATGCTGATCTACAACCTTATAAATATTGGGATGTTTGTTTCGTAGATGGCGTTTCAAGTTTGAGGCTCTAGTTGGAGCATTAGCATGTTTCCCAGTGTAAGCACTAATTTTTGCATTACACTCTTTACCATCCTTTTCTACTTGACAAATAAAAATACTTTCATCCTCATTTAGCTTAAAATATTGAAAGACTGCTGATTTTCTACTAGGCCCACGACTCATTACTAATAGGGGCTAATTAAATTAATAATTAATATATTGCTAATTTTTATATGGTACCTAGTATCCTAAAATAGAAATATGAAATTCATTTGCTAAGATTTACCAGAACAATAAATCAAATGTGGAAATGTGAATCTAGAATTAGTTCAGGAAGATATTTATTTAGGGCATAGTAGTATTCTGGTAAATTGTTGGCATATAGAAATTGAATCAAAGAGTCGGGAGTCGGTCGTTTTTACCGACTCCCGACTCTTCAAAAAAGCCCCGACTCCCGACTCCCGACTCCGACTCCCCACCTCTGGTTCAGGCTGTAGAATATCTGTCCAATTTATTAGAGACAGATCATTTACTAGTCCATTTATATTTCCTCTTTTAAAATCTGGAACTTCTACTTTAGTTTCACTAGGTCTTGAATTACAAACAATATTAAACCAAAGGATACAATGATCACCTGAACCTAGTGTTTCTGAAACCGAGATATCCTGGAAGGTATCTGGATTATTTGTTAGGATTAAATCTAGAATGGCATCAGCCCTGGTTGGCTCCTTTACTAACTGGGTTAAACCATTCTCAATTATACAGTCTAAGAATCTGTCATTACTTTCTGGTGTTTGTAATATTTCCCAGTCTATATGCCTATAATTGAAATCTCCAACAATAATAATATATAATATTGCTTGTCATTGCTTTATTTCATGAATAAGTTTATTTTCTACATACTTATTTTCTTCTCTACTTTTGGGGATTCCTCCAACTGAACATCCCTCAGGTGGTCTATAAATACCCCCTATCCTGATTTTCCTGGCATTTTTATGCCCAATATCTATCCATACAGATTCAACTATTTCCTCTTTAGCGGAGGTAACTTCAACTGGATTCAGATTTGTCTTGGCATAAATAAATACTCCGCCACCCTCTGAATATTTACATTCATAATAAAAAAGTTCATAGCCATCAATTTCATAAGTAATGGTATTATCTCTTTCACTAAATAGACTATTTGGTATCGTACTGAATTTTGTCCAAGTTTCAGTGACAATCATAACATCAGGATTTTCAATACCTATGTACCGTCAACTGGGGGAAAAGTAAACAGAATTATGACTTTTTTTTTACCTTTATTATAGCAAATCTGAAAATTAAACAGTTTCATTATGAAATATACAGTATATCTATAAAAGAATATGGCCCTTCTCTGACTTATAGTTACATACGTGAAGTGCCTGGTCCCACCGACTCACCCGCAAATAATAATAATGCAACCTGGACCAAACATTAAAAAAATGGGGGTAAAAGTGAACATACTGGGGTAAAAGTAATCAGACTCAAATGGGGGTAAAAGTGAACATACTGGGGTAAAAGTAATCACAGTTATTTATACACAATAAACGCAGCCCACCAAAATATATACATACTAAGGTCACTTTGGATATATTAGTCACCACTACCTTGCTCAACGAACAAGTAGTGAAGCAAATGTGGACGTTTTAATTGCCACTCTGCCCCTGAATGTGTCGTGCAAACGGAGTTTTTTCACAATGGCATCCTCGGACACCACGGCCGTGTCGTCGTTGTCCGGCAATTTGAAAACAGTTGTGTTTATGTTGGCCGTAGCCGACTCAGTGCGCCGCCAGAACTGCACCTCCCACTCCCCACTGCCCTGCTCATTCATCAGCCTTCCCATGTAGTGATGGGGTGTCTTCCTGCCATCGGCAAAGCGAACGAGGACGTAATCATTCTGTCTCAGATTGGTCGGAGAGTCATCTACGACCTCTTCCTCTTCGTCTTCCTCCTCAGTGGCAGGATCCGAATCATCTGACTCAGTCTCAGCTCGTTGCTTTCTTGGTCGTTTTGGTGCACCGGCACGTGAAGTGCTGGCCCCAGTTGCACAGGCTCCTGATGCCGAGAGCCCGAGGTCTGCCACACTCACAGTGGCCCCGGGCAACACATTAACTCGCTTGCTCCGAGGTTTTTGCTGTTGCCGGACACTTGACTCCGGCATCTCCTTCAAGTATTCCAGCAATTCAGCACTCACGTTACCCTGATCTTCATCTGCCGGTGTGCTGTGCTTCATTTTGTTTATGACATGGTTGGCGTTGAGGGCAAATTCCGCATGCACGGAATGCACTCTTGCAGAGCCTGTCCCACTTCTCTTCCATTTCTGACTCCAGCTGGAGCAGAAGTCGGGGGAAACACCACTTTGGGATGGTCGTCATGTGCCTCCCCTCTCCCAGCTTCCAGGCTGTGAGGATCTTCCTCCAGGCCGTCTTCAAAGGTGGAAACACACCCACATCCAACGGCTGCAGGAGGTGCGTCGAATTCGGGGGGAGGAAGGCCATCCGAATGTTGTTGGTATTGCAGAGTTGGATGACCTCGAAGGACATGTGACTGGCAAGGTTGTCGCCAATCACAACCTTTGGCTCATCACGGGGAAGGGCTTTGACAAAGGGGATGAGGACGCTTTTGAACCACTCGATGAAAATCTCGGAGTCGAACCAACCCGATGCTGACATGTTGTATTTGGTGCTGAGTGGTCCACCAGTCACCCATGAGTCTTGGATGCGCTGCCCCTTGTAGACCACATAAATTGGCAGGTTGTCTCCCGCAGCCGTAACAGCGTACATGATGGAGATCGAGCTCTTGGTCAGTGGCGGTTCCTCATATGGGCAATATGGGCAGCCGCACAGGGCGGCATTTGTGGAGGGGCGGCATGAGCGCCTGCAAAAAAAATAAAAATAAAAATAAGAATAAATAAATAAAGAAATAAATAAAACTAAAAAATAAAATAAAATAAATAATAAAAGATCAATGACTTTGCATCAAGGAAGGTAAGAAGAGTCAGGCTTTAGATGGCAGTTGTGCTGTGGTGCAATTTATTTTGTTTCTTGTTCAAAGTGTAGCATAATAATTACCCTCTCTTAAGTGTCTTATTCTATTTATGTGATAGAGCATTTGTACAATTTAGAAATTTGATTCTCTAGTTTATTTATGGCAGTTGTGCAATTTAATTTGTATTTTTCCTGTTCATAGTATCATAATTACATTCTCTTAAGTGAGTTATTCTATTTACGTGATGAAGGATTTGTAAAATTCAGAAATTTGAGTCTTTGTTTTGGTTCTGAAGTTCCAACAATTAGTCCAATAAAAAGTTATTTTGTGAAAGAGTTATGTCTGTCCTTTATTTTGGGGGGATTCGAATGTGTGTGTGTTGGCGAACAGGGGGGGAGGGGCGCTGAAGGTGAGGTTCGCCCAGGGCGTCATGTAAGCTAGGACCGCCACTGCTCTTGGTAGTATTCATTATCCGCTCAGCATGCTTAATGCCTCTGCGGAACACCATCCGTTTAGTTTTGGGGTCGTCGGTGAGGTTGGTTTCATCGTAGTTCATGATGTTCTTCGGTGGCACATTGTCGAGTGTTCTCTCCAGTTGCTGAAAATACTGGCGCACTGTAGTCTCAGAAAGGGCCGCCCTCCTCTTTGTTATATTCTGACAGTGCCTTGCTGACAGAATGTCAGAGTGGCGCCGCATGAATGCTCTGGCCCAATCAACCCCTGGCAGATTGTCTTTGAACTGAGGGATGTGGCGGTTGCATTTTGTGAGGTGCATTTGTACAAATTTCCGCATTTCGTCGATGTCAAACGCTAATCCGAAGTCCCCAAGTGCTGCTAAATTCTGCGCGATAGCCCTCTCTTCATTCCTTAGGAGGGCTGGGGAACGCCCGGACTGGCCTGGTTCTGCAACCAGGCCATGCCGACGTTTATGCAGCGTGGCGGCAGGAATATTGTACTTTGCACTGGTTGCACGGGTAGTTTTCCCCTCAGCCAAGTCAACTAAAGCCTTCGCCACATCCTCTTGGGTATACTGTAACCTGCCAGTGTTCGTCTTCTTGACATAAGTCCGCCCGATCCTGCGGGACAGACATACAGGACACATTAGAATGACTGTGTTACAAAATTGAGAGTCTGGTTACTTTTACCCCATCAAAAAACGAAGTCTATATCTGCTGTACTAGCCTACATCCGTGACCGGATGGTGGTGTATAACGTACCTTGAGATGTCTGAATATGCACTGTATACAACAAAAATTTTAACTGAAATGTATATGGTTGCCAACTATCTTAGCATATACCGGCATATAACATTTTTAGTCGCTGGGAAGAAAAGAAAAG
The DNA here is from genome assembly GCA_023014485.1 of Bathynomus jamesi. Lineage (NCBI taxonomy): Eukaryota > Metazoa > Arthropoda > Malacostraca > Isopoda > Cirolanidae > Bathynomus > Bathynomus jamesi. The sequence goes on along the minus strand of JAJOZX010001539.1, from coordinate 163,030 downwards.
CAAAGTTAATTACTACGGTACATTCATTGATTACCATTTTAAACATAGATGGATCCCAAAACATCTTTATGCTATATATAAGCTCTAAACCACCTTAATTTTTAACGTACCCCGATATAATTTTTTTACGTATACTTTTTTACTGTTTACTTTTCTCCCAGGTGATCACTTTTCCCCCACATGACGGTATGCCTTGAATTCATTTATTTTATCTCGGATACTTCTTGCATTTACATAGAAAAATGAAAAAGGACCCTTGGATTATTTTGCTTGTAATTTAGTCTGGTTCTTGTTCTGTGATGGTATATTATTTGCATCTCTTTTACTTTCTTTGTTGACCTTTTTCTTTTGAGTTTTGATTATATTTTTTATTAGTTTATTGTTATCAAGAGTATTGGTATTTGTACTAATTTGGCCTATTCCTTTAGTTTTTAGTCAATTATATGATACAATCTTTGATAGTAAATCAGTTCCTTTACTATTAAGGTGAATTCCATCTCTGTTATAGAACTCTCTTTTTTGTAAAAATTATTCCACAGTTCGATATATGTAATTTCCGTGCTCTGACATAGTGTCTTAAGCCTACTATTTATATATAATGCTTGTGAGTACCACTTATTATTCTCATGTATCCTGGGAATTATACCTGTGATAGATGTTTTAAGGTTAGGTCTCCGTTCCTTTAACTTTGTTAATAGCTGTTTATATGACTCCATGATTTCTTTGGAGTGCTTACCCTTTATATCATTTTCACCTACATGTATAACCATATTCTTTGGTATAGTTAGGTCAATACCAGATCCTTTTTCTGTAATTTTATTACTAATTCTATTTATCCCTGCACCTGGATAACAGTAAGCTATGCTACCTCTAGGTAATTTAGATCCTAGGCCCCTCACTTGAGAGTCACCTATAATGGATGCTGGTTCAAACACACCTATAGCTTTAGAGTGCCTGGGTTTATATGAGTCTGAATTATTATTGCTAACATTTTGTTTTATAGACTTACTTTCTTCAGCTTTCTCATCTTGATCCTGGACCAGTGAGAAAGTATGAAACTGATTGGTTAGTTCTATAAGGACACTTTTCCTTGGCTCTTGAATTCTAGCTTTCCAGGTTTTCCTAGGTTTAGTCCACTCATCATTTTCAGGAATTGTCTGAGGATATCTAGGCCGAGGCTCACTATGAGGTATAGGGACATTTACGTTTACTTGAACTGCTACTTCACTAGATTTAGGCTCAACTGCAGTATCTCTATAAGTTGGTTTGGCCTCTCCCTCACTAATAGACCCTCTGGACTTATTAAAATTTTTTATTACAGTACTACACTTGTCACAAAACCACATCAAGTTGACATTAAGCTTAGAAGCAGCATTTATACCTTTATATATATATCATTTGTAAGGCCTTTGCAGCTTACGTGCAGGGGCGTACCTAGCGTTTGTGCCGCCCGGGGCGGTCGTAGAATTTGCCGCCCTCTAAACAACATACAATTCCAAGACTTCCAAAAATTTCAAATCGAGACCCCATGAGCGAAGCGAGCGACGCGATTGTAGCGAGCGTCTCTAAGGTAGTGGGTCTGGGGTGAGTGGTAGCTCCACCAGCGGGGTCCGGGGCGGAGCTCCTGCCGCCAACGAAAGAAAGAAAAGAAGAAAGAAAGAAAGAAAATATAAAGAAAGATTACAATTACATCCATTTATTTTGTTTTGATTGCAGAAAAAAAAAAGCAACAACAACAAACGCGATAATTTTAAAAGTTAATTTTTCTCTGGCCTTCCTCTCCGCAAAATCTTTAATCACACCATCAAAATCTATTTCTTCGGCAAGGTCACGCTCAATGGAAAGTATTGCTAGATCAGTTAGCCTTGTTTGATTCATTGCTGCCCTAAGGTAGTTCTTGATTAACTTTAGTTTAGAGAACGACCGTTCGCAGCTCGCAACACTAATGGCACGAGTCAGAAACACACGTAGCAGTACGACTATATTTGGTAATGAGTCACCGAGATTATAGTTTTGAATGAACTGCAGAAGTTGCAAAGGACCTCTCATCTCTTTAGTTCCAGCAGCCGCCACAAAATGTTGCAAGCTTTTCCTCTCGACGAGGAACTCGTCTTTCTCTATATCCTCATCAACATCATCTAACTGGCAATCATATTCTTTATCTAACAGGTTTGAAGGTGTAAGGAAGTCGTATTTCTCTGAAAGACCATGAACTTGTTCAAATCTAGAAGATATTTCTTCAATCAGCCTGTCTAGCACAGACAACATTTCTCTTCTTAGCTCAGCTTCGTACCCTAGTGCTGCATCGCCAGATCCTTCACCATCCATTCGTTTCTTCTTGCGAATTCGACGCTCCATGCTTATCCCCAGTTCAGAACAATTTCCTTTGGAATAGGTCATTGCATCGTCCACAGTCTTGTCCCGATTCTGAAGAAGAGCAGCTCTCAAAGCCAAGAGTTTAACCGCACATTGTTGTAAATCCAGTCCTTTCGTTTGGAGGTACTTTTGAGCATCATTAATTTCGGGGAGGACAGCTTTCCAAAGCCCAAGGAAAGACAAAAAGGAAATGATAGCATCGCGTGAAGAATCAACCCTGCATCTGACCTGGTAGCTGCGTTTTCTCCATCTTCCGTTAGCCGTTCCAGAGCAACGACGACTTCCGAGAATTTTTTCTGTACAATATTCACAGCATCTGCTCGACTACTCCATCTCGTTTCCACAACCCGTTTGATAGTTTGACCAGTTGTCGCAATCAAGATATCCCATCGATGAGTCGAGGCTGAAAAGAATGAAAATAAACGGTCCAATGTTCCAAAAAATGTAACAAAATCGACAGCCACTGAAGCTGCATGCACACCTGCCAAATTCAGTGAGTGATTGGTGCATGGTATAAATACAACCTTTCGGTTGACTTCCCTGATGCGCGTCTGAACACCAGATCGATGACCTGCCATTACGGCCGCATTATCAAATGCTTGTCCACGACAGTCTTGAATCTGAATGTCGTCCTTTCCTAACTGCTCCAAAATAAATGCTGCAATTTGCTCAGCATTTTTGCCTTTCGTTTCAATAAAACGAAGAAATGATTCTTCTACTTTGACTTCCTTTCCATCCATTTTGACATAACGTAAGACCTGGCTCATTTGGTCCTTGTGAGAAATGTCGGGAGTACTGTCGAAGATAATGCAAAAGTATTTACTCTGTTTCACTTGCTCGATGACTTTCTTCCTGACTTGATCTCCCAAAATGTTCACAAATTCATTCTGAGTTTTTGGTGAAAGATAGGAAGTTGTGAACTTTTTCCCAAGCTTCACTCTCACCAAATGTTCCCGTAGCACTGGGTCGAACTTCGCCATCAAATGAACTAGCTCCAAAAAATTCCCTTTATTTTCAGCAGCATCATCATGAACATCTTCTCGATGGCCTCGTAAAGCCAGGTTTTGTTTAGCGAGAAACCGAATGATGTCCAGGAATCTGGTTAGGATTTGCCGCCACTTTTTTGCTTCCTTCTCAACAACGTCTTGTTCTTCTCTGTCGACTAGTTTGCCTTGAGCAAGGCGGATCTCCAACTATTTCCACTGAATGAACGCCTGGGCATGCGCAGAACTGGATTCATGTTCATGTATCTTAGGATTCAACTTCCACCAATTTTTGAAACCTTCAACTGAATCAAAACTTGAATTTCCAGCTGGAAATAGTCTGCAACAAAAGCAGAACACAGCTTCCTTGAAAGGGGAATACATCATCCACGTTCTCAAGCTTTTCTCCCCGTTCTGTAGAGTTCGAAAAAACAGTTTCTTGACAGCTTTCTAGTTTCCCCTTTCGTTTTCGTTTCGCCTGGCCGTACGACTTCCTTGAATTCACAATCTATATGCTGCACAACTTTCGATCCTTGTCGTAAAAGCATGGCCCGAATGCTGTGATCAATCTTGGCAGGCCACAGCCCAATATCTTTCAAATCAGTTTTCCCGTCACGCTCTTCAACAGCTTGTGGCTGACCTTCAACATCTTCAACTTCAGCATCAGCAGCATCAAAAACTGCACCTTCAGTTTCAGCAAGAACATCACCGGGAACTTCTGCAGTAGTTTCATTTTCCTCTCTTCGCGTGATGTATTTCAGCAAGGCACCTTCATTTCTCTTTGCTTCCTCTTCTCTCATTTTCCTTATTTTTCGGAATGCAGCACCGCTCTCCTTCGTTCGCTTCATCTGTGGAAGGAGGCCAAAAATGTGTAATAAAGTATATATACGAGTATGTATATATATAGGCTAATATATGCAATATATCACCTCCGAATAGTAAACATGGAAAACAAAATAGTTAATTTTTTTTCTGGGCATCCACAAAGCCACCTGTATCTTTCATATAAGTCATAGTTAAACTTTCGATTGTATGGTTTATTATTCTTAATTGCTGACTGAGTTATGTTTAAATTTTATTTTCAATTTGTCTTCAAGTGTATATCTGAAAAACTTTTCCTTTAGTAGTCTTGACACACTATTCGTATTGAGGGTTAATTAATAATTTTTATCCTACAGATTTAAACTAACACTCCAATCGATTATATAGCTATATTTAAACACATTTAATACACAAGTTCACGAATAAAAAACATATGTTAAGTCACAGTGACGAGCTGACAGCTGATTTTGATTAACTAAATGCACCACTCCAGGCGACTATACGACAATAGATTTGTGAGCATATAGGAATAAATTACTCCTTACACGATGGGCAACTAAAAAAATAATGATAATTATTATTTATCCATTCCAACAAGAGGCAAGGGGGAGCGATCGCTCCATCGCCACTATACACCAGTCGCCACTGATAGGAAAACTATAGATTCTTACCTTTTTATATATAACACAATAGATAAGATTGCTTACCTCTATACAGAAATCCTTCAGATAAAAGCACAAACACTACTCAAAAACAATAACACTACTCAAAAACAATAACACTCCTCAAAACCGTGGCAAGCACTAGTAAAAAATCAACTTGCTTTCTTAGCAAAAATAGCACAACCTCAAACTTTTGAATCTCAAAATACACTAAAATTTATTTTTAGAATTATGATGAAAATTATATGTATTTTTCACAAGGTTTCGTACAGTTTCTTTTCTTTTGTCTATAATAATAATGAAATAATATTTGTCTGGAAAAAGAAAACGAAAAAAATACATACTGAACGAACCGCGCACTTGGCTTCGCGATCTTGGCTTGGATTCACCAAAAAAATGCCGCCCCCAAAAACGTGCCGCCCGAAGCGGAGTGCCCCTACCGCCCCCCCCCCCCCAGGTCCGCCACTGCTTACGTGATACCAGTCATCACAGCTATCACATGCAATAGCTCTATCTTTACTCTTAACTTCCTTTTTACAAACTCTACAGTCACTGTCAAAACCCATTTTTGTAGGGTAGGCTATGTTCCTAAGTTAGGTCCTAGGCTTAAAAATTTTGTTCACTCACCAACTTTGATACTATCAAGTTATATCAAAATAGTTACTCAGGTTAGGTCAAGTCTTACCTTGTGGTTAGGCTAGGCTATCAGAATAAGCTAAGCTAGGCCTGTACAAACAAGTACAGGTAACACCAGAGTGATCTTATACCAGTCAAAAAACAATTCCAAAATGCAGGATCAATCTCAACTGCAGCCCTGGAAAAATTTTCAACACTTGTTACCAACGCGTAGGAAAGGTAATAATATTAATAAAGAAGCGCAAAAGTCAATTCGCTAGAGCACAGCCAACACGTCCAATCACCACGATTGAAATGGAAAAATTGAAGAGGTGATGGTGTTCATCACTGGTTGTCTGTCATGGAATCCCCCTCATGCAGGTTGGGAGATCACTGTATAAAAGTTAGTATGTAAGCCTAGGACAATGAAGATTGAGCACTTAGTTCCAAGCCTACTGTTATGTACTTAACCTAAATAAAGTGTACAGATTGTAATCCAAGGCCTACATTTTATCATAAATACTTTCATATCGTATTTCTACCATAAATACTTTACATATTTTGATGAAAAATTAGTCATTATGTAGGCTACTTAGAAGAAAACAAAATGGTCAAAATTTGCCTGTAATATCTCTCAACCCTCTATGGACAACTGTTACAAATTTCTAGCTTTTCATATACAAGCATTTATAGTTAACCCTACAGAAAATTCTGTCCATAGAGGGTTAATTTCTACCTTTATAATAAAAGTTTTGGTAATTATTCATTTTTTGATCCAGTCTCTCTTTATTATGAGAGCAAACTTTTCTGGTCAATTTTGAGGTGTTCTGCACGAATTTGCCATCCATTTCCTGTGCAAATGCGTAGTTTTTGAGATATCGTCATCTTGAAAACTACGCATTTGCACAGGAAATGGATGGCAGTTTCGTACAAAACACCTCAAAATTAACCAGAAAAGTTTGCACTCATCATTTTTGTTTAAAGCAGGGGCCTTCAACCTTTTTTAGCTTACCACCCACTTTTTTGGTTTTTTAAGAATTAAAAAAACTTATCGCCCACCTTAGGGCAAAAAAAATAAATCATCATAATTAATAAAAGAAAAAAGAAAATAAATGTTTAATTACCTTTAATGAGGGCCTTGTGGTTGATGCTTGCTAATTAAAACTAAGTTGGGTTTTATTTTAGTAAGAAACAAACGAAGATCTCCTCTCTGCTATATTCAAACGATTTCTTTCTTTGGTAAGAATGTGGTTCACTACACTGAATCCTGATTCAACCAGATATGGGGTAGGGAAAGCTACTAGTAGAGTGGAAATCTTATTCTATAAATGTGGATACAGCTTGGGTATTTTTTTTTTCTGCCAAAGTTGTAGGTATCCACCTTCTTTGAAATTTGTTTTGCACTCAACGTCATATTTTAATTGCAATAATTCCTCTTGACAGGTAACCTCAACATCACATACGGGTCATTCTCTGTCAGATCAACCAAAAAAAATTGAAATTAACACCCTCATCTCTCATATTTTGCTGAAATTTGGTTTATAGGGAGTTTGTGAGCCCTGAATCCATTTCTGAAATTATAAGGTCAATCCGACCAACGGTTCAAGAGATATGACCTCGGGCAATTTGAGGTCACTCGCGAGGTTACTAACATTTGGCGAGCCATAACTTGGGTAATAATTGTCATAATTATATAAAAGTATATATATTTAGAATCAGAAAACGACAAGGAATCCAAATATGCAAGTTTTAGAACTCTAGGTTGAAAAATAAAAAAGTTACACTGTAACCAAAATTTGAGGTCATGATTTGACCTCTGGGGTATCAAATGAGAATTTTTTTTTAAATGTAAAAAATGAAGGCATAGGCATTGGCTATTAGAATCAGCAAAAAAAAGTTTGTTTATGTTAGTATTTTTCATGTAACTAACATAAGTGAACACCATATTCATAAGTTGTGCGTCAATTCTACCTATTTTTTCACACTTAAGCTCATAATTTGACCTATAGAAATTAAAATTACATTTTTTATAGATATAAAAACAAGTCAGAGTTCTTGACTAATAGAAACAATCATAAAAAGTTTGTTTATGTTGGTACTTTTCATGTAACTAACTTATAAGTGAACACCATATTTATAAATTGCTTGTCATTTCAAGGAATTTTTATATCTTAGCTATCAATTTGACCTCAAGCTCCAAGAATTTAATAAAAATTGTATTTCACTGCTAATCTACACTGGCAATAATAGTTATAATAGTGAAAGGGGAAGACTAAGCTCACATGTAGCCTAAACAAACCTGTTGAAACATGTTGCTACTTGTCTAAGTGCAGAATCAACACAGATAGTTGCAAATTCCTTGTCTACAGGTTAGTACAGTTCCAGCCAGCACTGTGGGTGGCTGGTGGGTATGGTGTTTTAATGAGCCTCAGAGACTATCAAGGCCTAAAATATTAAGTGTGTATAGCTATATATTTTCTAAAAAATATATATTACCTAATTGTAAATCCTATATCTTTACAGATCAAAATACAATGGTTCGGCACTTGAAATACTGCCAGGACCCTATTCAAAAACACAAGAAACGCATAACAATCAATCTTAGAAAAGTGACTGATGTACTTGTTGAAAAATGTGCTGGAAGAGTGAAAAAAGACTCATTGTTGTGTGTGAACTGCTGGACACTGATAATGAAAAACCCCACTATACTTAGTACCACTGAAAACAACGAGTCTGAGCAGGATTCAAATGAATCATCTACTATCAGTGGCTTGAGTAACATCTCTTCAATTCAAGATCTGGACAATGACAGTGATTGCTTGATAAAGGAAAATCCTTCAACTTCAGTTGAACCAGTTCTAGCATTTCTGGACCAAACACCAGTTAAAAAAAGGAAGTAATAAATTAATATAATAACTTATACTTTACTACAAGGTCTGTTTGATCTACTATATAGCCAATTATATAGCATTTAAGGTACTATAATTAATATTTAATTACTAATATTCAGGTGTGTGAAACCTTTTTTTCTGTTCTTTTCAGAAGGGCTGTCATTAAGCCAGAAAAAGCGCAAGGCTCGTGGTAAGCTATCATCTGCTCAGAAACACCTGAAGGAGAGGCTAGAACTCAGTTATGGTGTTCAAATTACCGAGGAGGTAAGTGATACTTCAAAACCTGAAACTAAATCTGAAAAACATCTAGACAAATTAATGAATGAATTGAAACAGTCATTCCTGGAGAGCAAATGTCACCATCACAAACTACAAATATTGACACTCTCACCATACACAATTGAAAACACAGCTAGTTTCTTTCAAACTACAACATACATGGTGAAAAGAAGCCGTTCACTTAAATCAGAACATGGAATCCTTCCGAAGATTCCACTAATGAGCAAAGGAAAAGTGATATCTGAAGAACACAAAGATATAGTTAGAAGATTCTATGAGTCAGAAGAGGTTAGTCGTATGTGTCCTGGCCAAAAGGATTGCGTGAAAGTTATCAGTGCTGAAGGTGCAATGAACGTGCAAAAACGATTGGTCCTCGGGAATTTAAGAGAGATGTTTGAACTATATAAAAATGATGAAAAGAATCCCAAAATAGGATTTTCCACATTTGCAAAATTACGGCCATCATATTGTGTGCTTGCCGGTAGTGGTGGGACTCATTCTGTCTGTGTCTGCACATACCATCAAAATCCAAAATTGCAGCTGGCTGCATTGGGAGAAAGAGGTCTTTCATACAAGGATCTTATGGATTACAGTGTCTGCAGTACAGAAAGAGAGACTTGCATGATGCAACTTTGCAATGATTGCCCAAGAGAAGAGGGTGTCCTGGATTTTCTTGAGTTACTTGACAGTGTGAAATCAGCTCCAAATGAAATATCTTACAAGCAATGGGTGACTGTTGACCGTTGTACAATGGTTGATAAGGTGGAGCCACTTCATGAATACTTATCATCCCTAAGCATGAAAATATCCCGCATGGTTCGTCATCACTTTGTTGCTCAGCACACAATCACAGTACTTCAAGCAGTTGAAAGAAACACTACCACCTCAGAGCGAGGTAGTTATAGTAGGTGATTTCTCTGAGAATTATTCTTTCATTGTCCAGGATGCTGCCCAAGGGTTTTCACTGGGACAATTCACAGTGTACAGTTCACCCTTTTGTCATCTATTATAGATCATCTGCAGACCAGGAACTTAGCCATTTTAGTGTCTGTTTCTTATCTGCATCAATAAACACAACACTATAATGGTTTACTCATTCATATTGAAGCTTATGACATATGTTAAATTCAGATGCCCACAATTGAAGAAGGTGCACTATTTCTCAGATGGATGTGCTGGCCAATATAAGAACAGATACAACTTCACAAATCTCTGTTACCATGAAGAGGATTTTGGTCTGTCTTGTGAATGGCACTTCTTTGCTACATCCCATGGCAAAAATGCATGTGATGGATTGGAGGAACAGTGAAAAGAGCTACTGCTCGTGCCAGTTTGCAGAGAACTACAGAGAGGCAAATTCTTACACCAGAACACATGTTTCAGTTTTGTGAAGAAAACTTGAGCAAGAAGATAAATTTTTTCTTTGTAACTACAGCTGATTTGAAAGATGCAGAAGAACGGTTGGAACATCGATTCAAGGATAGTAGGCTATTCCTGGAACTCAGAAATATCATAGATTTGTTCCCCTAAACAAGGAAGAACTGATGGTGTATCCCATTTCAAGTGCATTGGAGAAAAGAAAAGAATAAGGAAAAGTCATTTTACTAATGAACCTGCAATGCTTGGTAACCTAAAATGTGTCAAACCAGGAGAGTATGTTGGCTGCATTTATGACATGCAAGTTTGGTATGGAATTGTGGAGGAATATTGTGAAGAGTTTGATGATTTCACTGTGAACTTTCTACATCCCTCTGGGTCATCAGGATCAAGTGCATATTATTATCCATCAAACAAGGATTCATGTGCAGTGCCAGGACATCATATATTAACTGTAATGAGTTGTCCTACCCTAAGAGGAGGCAGCAGAATTCAATACATTTTTCCACAAAAAGAAATTGATGAGAGCATCAAGCATGCAAAAATTGTATTAGGCTAGCACATGAATCCTCTAAGTAGGTCTTCCCCTTTCACTATTATAACTATTATTGCCAGTGTAGATTAGCAGTGAAATACAATTTTACATTTTTTGCCTTTGTTTTTATATCTATAAAAAATGTAATTTTAATTTCTATAGGTCAAATTATGAGCTTAAGTGTGAAAAAATAGGTAGAATTGACGCACAACTTATGAATATGGTGTTCACTTATATGTTAGTTACATGAAAAATACTAACATAAACAAACTTTTTTTGCTGATTCTAATAGCCAATGCCTATGCCTTCATTTTTTACATTTAAAAAAAAATTCTCATTTGATACCCCAGAGGTCAAATCGTGACCTCAAATTTTGGTTACAGTGTAACTTTTTTATTTTTCAACCTAGAGTTCTAAAACTTGCATATTTGGATTCCTTGTCATTTTCTGATTCTAAATATAATACTTTTATATAATTGTGACCATTATTACCCAAGTTATGGGTCGCCAAATGTTAGTGACCTCGCAAGTGACCTCAAATTTCCCGAGGTCATATCTCTTGAACCGTTGGTCGGATTGACCTTATAATTTCAGAAATGGATTCAGGGCCCACAAACTCCCTATAAACCAAATTTCAGCAAAATCTGAGAGATGAGGGTGTTAGGCACTGGTTGATCTGACAGAGAATGACCCATACGTTTATAATAAAAGGAGTCTCCATCCATGCATCGACTTTAAGGTTGATAATGTCTTGAATGCGATTTTCCGTTTCAATTTTTAGTGCATCAAGATGACTACTATATTTTTCCAAGTCACTAGCTGTGAGATCATCTTTGATTGATAACAATCTTCAATTTTCTTTTATTGTAGAATAGATGTAGATTGTAGAAGAAAACGATTGTGTTTGTGTGTGCATACGTGTGTGTGATCTTAGTGCTAACTATATTTTTTGTCAATTTAGATCGGGTCTTTTGAAGTCTAAATTTTCATATTTACCACACCCTTAAGTGAATCTAATTACAGTTTTCATGAAAATTTTCTACTGCCCACCTAAAATCACAGTTTGCCCACTAGTGGGGGCTACCGCCCAGGTTGAAGACCCCTGGTTTAAAGTAACAAATTTAAACAAAAATAACATGACAACCTAACCAATCATCAAGGGTGTACAGTTGACCTAACCGGTGTCACGTACTGAACTGTCCGCAAAACATTAGGACCGATCAATTTGTGATGCGTGATCTTTACGGGGGTGGAGCCCCCGTACCGACCGAGACCTAAATTATACAAATGATAATGTAATAACATGTGCCAACCTTGCATGGGTAGTCTGCTAAATTTTGCCTGCCCTTAAACTGAAATGACATGTTTATTTTTAGGATTTTTTTTATGGCACCTAAAGACCTTCTGGTCTTTTCTTAAAATACAAGCACTATTTCATTTAGGGCAGGTCACGGATGTCTTAATTATTCCATGATTGAAAAAAAGGTCTAAACTCTTGTCTTCGAGAGCAATATGGCGGATCACGTCTTCAAAATTAAATATGCATAACTGACACATCATACTTCGTCACAAAAAAATTGAACTGAACAGACGAACAATTGCTAAAAATGATTTATTTGTAAAACAGGACAAATTGAATTACGCAGAAGTAGCCAGAATCACCAAAAATAAGAAATATTCACCAAATAGTCAAAATATATATATATATATATATATATATATAAATATATATAAATATATATATATATATATATATATATATATATATATATATATATATATATATATATATATATATATATATAGATGAATAAAACCACGAAGGAAAAAGAAACACAAAGGGGTGCTCAAGCGCTTTCGTCTAATGATGTGTCACTTTCGTGAAATAATTTTTCATATATATACAGTGCCCGCGAAAAGTATCCGATCACCCTTGAAATTTGTATTTTTTACATAAAAAACAATGTTTAAATGTATACTAACCTTATATTAGTATTTTGTCATCTGTCCTTTGGTTTGGATGACTTGTTCTAGACGTTTTGGCATGGATTTAATCAAGTTTTGACAAACTTCCACTGATATTTCCTTGCACCATACCTTTTTGATGGCCTCTTGTAATTTTTCGACTGAGCCAGTGTCGTGGCATTCAACCTTATTTTTTATTATTAGCCACAGATTTTCTATCGGATTGAGATCTGGACTATTACCAGGCCAATCCAAAATATCAAATTTATTGTCAGTAATCCATTTTGTCACTATTTTGGCCCTGTGACATGGTGCACCATCATGCATGTATGTTTTTGTCCTTTGGATTGCCATTGCCATTGGAAGTTTATCCTGTAGCATTGCTAAATACCGTGCACCATTCATAGTTGTGTTCTTCGGAAGAAAATATAAGTTTCCACGCCCATAGTAACCGAAACAACCCCAAACCATCATACTTGGAGGGTGTTTCATTGTCTTTAGGGTCCATCCTATTTGAGCCAATAGGCCGGCGAACCTTTTTTGGACAACTTCTGAATGTCAAAAATGTCGACTCATCGCTAAATAAAACCTTCTTCCAGTCATCAACAGTCCAATGAATTTTTTTTACAAAATGCGACACGTTTTTTACGCATTTTTTCATTAATGAACGGTTTCTTAGCAGCATGGCGAGATGGTAATCCGAGTTCTTTTTGGAGCCGCTCCTGGATAGTTCGTTCAGAAACACCAGATAACAAATTATTCATATTAAATTTTATTTCTTTCGCAGTTATTGTTGGGTTTTTCAATACTAAACGTTTCATAAGTTTGTCTGTTCGCGAATTTGTTTTTCTCGGTCTGCCAGATCGTTTTTTAGGGACTGGCGTGGTTAGGCCACCATTGTTCTTAGCCCGTGAAACCCATAAATTAACGGTACTTTGGGATATGTTTAATTCCTTAGCTATCTGTCTCTGTGATTTCCCACATGCATGCAAAGCAACAATAGCACCTCGACAATCACTCTTAAGTTGTTTTTTAGCACACATTATATATAAATTTTATTTACACCACTTTCTGTAAAAAAAAAAAAAAATCAAGAAATTTATACAAACAGTGAAATCTGACAAATTTGAGACACAGCCACCCGCAACGAAGGCTACCAGAACACTAATTTGAGAATGCGTTGGATAGCTCTCATATCAGCGAGCAACCTCAAAGTTACCAGATGTCGCTAGAACAAATAGAAAGTGAATTACGTGTCTCTGAATATCAAGGGAAAATATTATATTTTCTTGAGTGATCGGATACTTTTCGCGGGCACTGTATATATAAGTGTGGACCAAAATGGGGGGTAAATTATAAAGTTGAAGAAATCCTTGTTCCACATTAATGCCCTTGTTCCACATTAATGCCCTTGTTCCTTTGGACCAGATAGACATGTCAGCAAAATTTTGGTCAAATATGAGAATATTTAGGGGTCCCGAGATTTAATGACTTATAAAAATTTTCCAATGAATAGGCGCACTTAGAACATCAATGATCAACTCAACTCTTGAGTTGCAACTTATGAAAAAATTTCTTCTTATTTAAGAAATTTTTGGTGTTAATAGAGTACAAAAACAATCTTAGATCATTATTTCAGAGAAAATTATTAATAAGGAAAACAAAAATTTTGGATAAAATATATTATCCTTAATTGGTCAACTCTAAATTAAAGGCTTTGCCTAATTGGCTTGAACCTTTTAGTTATCCTTTTTATCTCCTAATTTAACTGGTTTATTTTACTATTTCAGAAATTTAATTTTTTAAACTAAAAATGGCTACTCGTTCTAAAACTAAAGTTTGGCTCATTGGCCATTTATATAAAGATATACTTTGTTGCCGCTTACCTACAAAACTGCAAGTTTTGCAAAAATATTTCTTCTATCAAAAAGAGGAAAAATTGGGGTGAAGAAGATCCATTAATCTTTGCTTAGATGAAGTGATGACCTACTGGGAGAAAGCCAGGATTCCCACAATGCGTAGAGACAGTGCCATCCGAAAGATTGACTCTTTAATAAGCTGTTATGATAAATTGATGAAAAACAGAAAAAGGCCTGAGGAAAAATGGCGTATTGAAGAAGCTATGTTTAAAGATGAAATTAAGGCTGAAATTCTTGATATTGGTCACTCTAATGCCCTTTTGATGATGTCAAATGAAGAAGACAAGCTTTTCTACTTAAGCCAGCAAGAAGATCCTACACAAAGTAGCATGGGTACAGTAGACCAAATTCTTGCAAAAAGAGAGAAAAGAAGGCTTCATTGTGAAGAATTAGAGTGTGAAAGAGCCCTCAAAGAGCAGAAGCGATCTAAAAGATCATTCTTGCCTGCCAATAGAGATGATTTCACATCGTCATCATCATCATCACCATCAACTAATGATGACAACCTTGAAATGAATTTTCAAGGTCCCTCTGAAGAGCAATTTAAAAAGAAAATGTTGGCTCCTAAAAAGTCAAAGCCTATTGACAAAAATGTTGTAGCAGCCTATGATAGAATGAATCTTTCCAATCGAGATGCAGCTATGTCTTATGCTGTTGTTGCTCAGTCTTTGGGCCATAATTTGGAAAATATTACAGTGTCAAAATCTACTATGCTTCGAACTCGTCAAAAGTTACGCAAAGAAATAGCAACAGAATATCAAGAGCAAGCATTTTGTCCTGGAGAGCCTTTAGTTCTTCATTGGGATGGAAAAATGCTCCCAGAGATATCAGGTTAGTTTTTTTGTCTGATTAATTTAGCATATTTATATTTTCTCTCAGGTGAAAAACTTAGTTGTGGGTCTGGTTTTCACACCTAGGCAATGTGTTATTATCTGGTTGGTTTTAATTAAACATTTTGATAGCTAAATTTCTATTTAATTAGGTTACATTTCACTGTCTGAAGCTAGTTTTCACAATCTACACCATTTTACCTTCAAATTAAAATAAATCAAGTTTAATTTAAAATAAGTCAAGTTTAATTTAAAATTATAATTTAAAATTATATATATATATATATAAATTATAATATATATAAATATATTAAATATAAAATAAAATATTAAATATATAATATAATATATATAAAATAAATATATATAAATTATATATAAGTTATATATTTTAACTTTTTCTTGCAGGCGAAGGAAGAACGGAAAGGATTGCAGTGTTAGTCAGTGGGAATGGTGAAGAGAAATTGCTGGGAATTCCTAAAGTCACTGCTGGCACGGGTACGGAGATGGCTCGTGTTTGCATTTCTCTCCTGCAAGAACATGATATGACCCAGAGAATTATTGGGCTGTCATTTGACACAACAGCATCCAATACCGGAATCCATGCTGGAGCTTGCACTAAAATTGAACAATAACTTGGAAAAGAGCTTTTATATTTAGCCTGCAGACACCATATTTATGAGATTGTCCTATCTCAAGTCTTCCAGACTTCTATGGGCCATTCCTCTGAACCTGATATTCCAATCTTCAAAAGATTCAAAACTCAATGGGATTTTATGGATCATTCTCAAATCACAACTGCTGTTGATTCCCAAAGCTGCAGAATAATTGAAAGAGTTCAAGATATATATAAATTATATATGTTATATATTTTAACTTTTTCTTGCAGGCGAAGGAAGAACGGAAAGGATTGCAGTGTTAGTCAGTGGGAATGGTGAAGAGAAATTGCTGGGAATTCCTAAAGTCACTGCTGGCACGGGTACGGAGATGGCTCGTGTTTGCATTTCTCTCCTGCAAGAACATGATATGACCCAGAGAATTATTGGGCTGTCATTTGACACAACAGCATCCAATACCGGAATCCATGCTGGAGCTTGCACTAAAATTGAACAATAACTTGGAAAAGAGCTTTTATATTTAGCCTGCAGTCACCATATTTATGAGATTGTCCTATCTCAAGTCTTCCGGACTTCTATGGGCCATTCCTCTGAACCTGATATTCCAATCTTCAAAAGATTCAAAACTCAATGGGATTTTATGGATCATTCTCAAATCACAACTGCTGTTGATTCCCAAAGCTGCAGAATAATTGAAAGAGTTCAAGATATATATAAATTATATATAAGTTATATATTTTAACTTTTTCTTGCAGGCGAAGGAAGAATGGAAAGGATTGCAGTGTTAGTCAGTGGGAATGGTGAAGAGAAATTGCTGGGAATTCCTAAAGTCACTGCTGGCACGGGTACGGAGATGGCTCGTGTTTGCATTTCTCTCCTGCAAGAACATGATATGACCCAGAGAATTATTGGGCTGTCATTTGACACAACAGCATCCAATACCGGAATCCATGCTGGAGCTTGCACTAAAATTGAACAATAACTTGGAAAAGAGCTTTTATATTTAGCCTGCAGACACCATATTTATGAGATTGTCCTATCTCAAGTCTTCCGGACTTCTATGGGCCATTCCTCTGAACCTGATATTCCAATCTTCAAAAGATTCAAAACTCAATGGGATTTTATGGATCATTCTCAAATCACAACTGCTGTTGATTCCCAAAGCTGCAGAATAATTGAAAGAGTTCAAGATTTAAAAAATCAAACAGTCTTAATCATGAAGGAGGCACTCAACTCTAAACAGCCAAGAGATGATTATAAGGAATTTTTTCAACTTGTTCTCTTGTTTTTTGGAGAAGAAAGCATTTCCTTGAAGAGACCTGGAGCGTACCATCATGCAAGATGGATGGCAAAAGGAATTTATGCATTTAAGCTTTTTCTTCTCCAAAATCAATTTAAGATGACTAAAAAAGAACTTGATGCAATAACAGAAATTTGTTTATTTGTTGCATTGGTATACGCAAAATCTTGGGCAAAAGCTTCTCAACCAGAGGAAGCCCCAAATGTTGATCTTAAATTTTTGCAAGATCTTGCAATAATGGAGGAAAATTCTTTGATATCGTGTGTTATCAAGCAAGCCCAAAATGCCATTAAATGACATCTGTGGTACCTCTCAGAAACACTTGTTGGATTAAGCTTCTTTGACAAAAGCATATCCCTTGAAGAAAAGGAGCAAATGCGAAATAATATCAAAATGCCTCCAAGAAATAAGGGACTGAAACGTTTAGAAGCAAAGGTAACCCTAGCTTCTTTTAAAGAAAAAAGGATTTCTGATTTTGTTACTTCAAGGACTAAATCTCTTTTTGATGCTCTACATCTCAATTCTCTCTTCACTGAAAATTCTGCATCAACATGGGGAATAGATCCTGAGTACCAAAGAGGCTGTGCTAGAGTTCGTGCCCTTAGAGTGACAAATGACACAGCTGAGCGGGGTGTTGCATTGATTGAAAAATTTAATCAAGCAGTGACAACTAAAGAGGACAAACAATACCTGCTCAAAACAGTTTTCAAGAATCGTAAAGAATTTCCAACAAAAAATAAAGCAGAACTTATGAAAATGAGGAAAACTAATTTTTTCAGCATTAAAAGGAAAAGTGCAATTTTCTCGGGACCCCTAAAACTTGACGTAGAGGTTTCAAATTTTGTAATTTGATTAAAGTAAGCAAAAGGAATAACATTACTCATGTGGAACAAAGATTTTTAAACCTTCATTTTTTTGGTCCACACTAATTATATATATAATATATATAATATATATATATACAGGGTGGGCGGAAAGTAGCTCCCTATTTTGGATTGGTAAAAAAATACATATATTATCCATTTATTTCAGAAGAAATAATATGAAAAGGTAGGCATACATGGTAGGTTTTCTCTAAAATTCAATGTGGGCTCCAACTCTTTCCACCAGCTTCTGGAGCCGCCCAGGAATGGCATCCACTGACTTTAGCAGGAACTCCGGCGGGATGGAGGACATGACTTCCCGAATTCGGTCCTCCAGTTCTTCCAGTGTCTTCGGTTTGGTGCGGTAGACTTCTTCCTTTACCCACCCCCAAAGAAAGAAGTCGCACGGTGTCAAGTCGGGGCTCCTGGCTGGCCATTGATGTGGACCACGACGACCCATCCAACGCCCAGGGAAGTGGGCATCCAGCCACTCACGGACAACAAGAGCGAAGTGCGGAGGGGCGCCATCTTGCATAAATATCAGATCGTCGATGTTCTCCCATGTGCTGACAACTGGCCAGACCTCGTTTCGCAACATAGCAAGGTACCGCTCAGCATTCATGGTGTTGCATAGAAGGAACGGGCCCACAACCTGATCTGAGGTCATACCACACCACACCGTTACACTGAACCGATTCTGCCATTTTTCAGCGGTAACCATGGGATCCTCTCCTGCCCAGTAGTGGCAATTGTGGTGGTTGACAAAGCCTCCGACGTGGAACACCGCCTCGTCGCTCCAGAGGATGTTGCGGAAGAGATGGGGCCAGTCTTCATGCCAAGCCAGCATGATTTCCCCGAACTCCATGCGAATGTCGCAGTCCTCGTCCGAGAGAGATTGGCAGTAATGCAGCTTCCACGCACGCCAGTTCAGCTCCTTCTTCAGCACAGTTCGCACTGAGTAGCGGGAGAGTCCACTTTCCCGAGCTGCCTGGCGAGTTGACTTTCGTGGACTCCGTGCGAACATTTAATGAACTGCCTGCACCGTCTCCTGGGCCCTGGATGTCGAAGGGCGACCACATCTTCGAACATCTGCCACAGACCCCGTGGTCATGAGCTTCGAGTGGCAGTTCTTGATTGTTTTTGGGTCCACTTGGGCACGTGGTCCGTGAATGGCCCGCCACCATCTTTGAACTCGAACGACAGATTGCCAAACTTCGTACCGTGCCGCCAACTGGGCACGCTCCTGCAGTGTTAAACGCTCAGCCATGTTACCCTTCAATCTGAAATGAAAAAAAAAAGATTACCGTTACAATTGTACCACTTTAGAGAACACACCATAACAATATAACAATACAATCACAATTTATATGTAATTTATATGTAATATAAATTAGGGAGCTACTTTCCGCCCACCCATATATATATATATTGAAAAAACACCAAAAATAGGAAATATATTTTAATAAAAAACCACATTTTATACAAATTTGCAATATAATATATATAAAATATATTTTCTTATTCAGTTTTGATTGGTTATTCAATATATATTGCTGTTATAGCTGGGTGTGACTGGGTCAAAAAACGAATAATAACCAAAGTTTTATATACCAATATTTTATTGTTTTATGCAGAAAAATGATTTGTCTTCAATTTTAGTTTTATAAATTTTTTCTTTTGAAGTGGTCTACTGGTCAAAATTTGACCTTAAATAAAGGTCATGTGATGAAATTTTTATTTAGTAACCTACAACAATGAAACATAGATGTTTGGAATCCTCAGCCTCTCCTGATTTCAAAAAATATATAAGTTGACTGAAATATTCTAAAAAATAGTGAAGACATTTGACCTTAAAAAAAGGGTCATGAGGTGATCTGAATTTGACCTGGTCTATACTCAAAATCTATTGGATGGATCAGCCTAAGATTTGGAATATCGTTTTCTCTAGCCAAAACTACCCTGTATAATAATTTTCATAAAAATTGAAGAATTGATCCTCTCAAATTTGAAAAATCATTGGGTCACTTGTCTTGGAACTGCACAAAATCTCCAGTGATTGGCAAACTCAACAAAGATTCAAAACACTCATTCGCCCACTGCACCCACCTCCCATTGGCCTAAATTAATCTCCCCGGGAGAGCCATTTCTTGCAGAGAGAGCATCCCCTGTCACTAATACTTGCATCAGTGCATATATTCTTTTATAAGGTTATTAAATACTCTGTGGATGGAATCCTATGTGAAATAATTTGTGTACTAATTTGATGGACCCATGTTAATTTCACCTCTTCATTCTTCTAAGCCTCTAGAAATCCCATTATCCTTTTGTTTTATTAGCCATACAACTTAGTTAGCAGATGGGTGGAGATTTTGAGGCCTTGTCAAGGTCAAAGGTATAGAAGGCAGGGCCGGTGCTACCCACTAGTCAAACTAGGCGATCGCCTAGGCCGCCAAAATCTGGGGGTGCCACACAAAGGAAGGAAGAGGAGGAAAAGGTAGGGGTAGGTGTGAAAAGGTGAGGTCACCCGCAGGACAGAGGAGGATGGAGGACAGGGTGGGGGTGGAGCGGGGGATGGTTGGGGAGAGGTGTACAAAGGAGAATATTGGACATTAATCCACAAGCACTCTTCATACCCTGCAGTGCACATTCTTTAAATTTGGTTGTTAACCCTTTAAGGATGAGTCCGCAGCATATGCAGTCACTCTTGTTACCAGAATGTATAGGTTTTGTTATTATTCAAAACTAAGTATTTTAGTAACTAGTCACTGAAATGATGCACATTTTGGGATCCTTTCTCGACAATTAAATGATATCTATATAAACATGTACAAACATTTATAGAAACGAGGCATTGTAATACAATTTATATTGTTATTTCTGGTGGACCTTAAGGTACCATCCGTCATTAAAGGGTTAATGATGCTGCCAAAAGGTGCCTGGAGGCAACATTCTTTAATCTGGTACAACATGTTTATGTGTACTTTTCAGCTTCGACACGCTGCTGGGAGGTTCTGAAACATCATGTCCCAAATCTGACAGTGAAACCATTAAGTGATACAAGATGGGAAAGCCATATTAGTGCTTTGAAAGCTCTTTGCTATCAGCTTGGCAGTATATTTGATGCCTTAATTGAAATCTCTGAGGATATTTCTCTTACAGGATCGTCTGGCAATTCTTCATGGGTTGAGGCACGCAGACTTGCAAATAACATTTCTAACTTCAAGTTCATTGTTTCCCTCGTTGTTTGGTATGATATTCTGTTTGAGATCAATATAGCAAGCAAAAAATTTCAAGAGAAGGAATTTGATATACATGATGCAGTTGAACAACTAAAAGAAACAAAAAAGTATCTTGTAAACTGCAGGAATGACAAAGAATATGAAAAAGCATTAGTAAATGCAAAGGAACTTGCAGAGGAGTTGGGCATATCAGCAGAATTTGAACCAGAGCTAGTCCATATTAGGAGAAGAAAGAAACAATTCACATATGAGGCAGATGATGAACCAATTCAGAATCCCAAGCAAAAGTTCAAGGTGAATTTTTATTTTGCACTCTTGGACTCGGCAATACAATCAGTTGAACAAAGATTCACACATATGCATGAAGTTAGTTCTTTGTTTGGCTTCCTTTATGACATCCACAAGTTGCAAACAATGACATTGAAGGAAATAATGGATCATTGTTTAACACTAGAAAAAGCTTTACAACATGGTGATAATAAAGATATTGATGCTGCAGATGTGTGTAGTGAATTACAAGTCATTGCAAGAAGGGTGGAGAAGAGTGCATCCCCACAAGACATTCTGAAATTTATATGCAAGAAAAAGCTGACAGTTAGTGTTCCAAATGTATTTATTGCTTTACGTATTCTCTTAACACTCCCTGCATCTGTGGCCAGTGGTGAGCAAAGTTTTTCCAAACTAAAATTGATAAAAATGTATTTACACTCAACCATGATACAAGAAAGACTTGTTGGGCTTTCTACTCTGTCAATAGAACATGAAATGGCTGAGAAACTGGACTCGAAACAACTAGTTCACACATTTGCCAGAACAAAAGCACGAAAAGTAAAATTTTGATGGAACTGAACTTCATAGGTCATGATATAATTATAATATAATTAATTTTAAGCTTTATGTTGAAGTAGGTAATCAATGAAAAACACAAACATAATGTAATCATGTAGCTAGCTTCTTTAACCTATTATTATTACAGTATTAAATAATTTTATCATTGTCATATACAAGCAGTGAAAAAATAATGGGATACAATTTATGTTTATATATTATTTTCAAAGAATCTAAAAAAGTTTTGTGTTTGACAGAATTAAATATACTAATCTTTTTTCTTATAGTAAATAACAAATGAGAGCATTGTAAATCATTCTTATTATTTCATTGTAAATTTATAATTATAGTGTACATAATTTAGGTAAACCTAAATAACATCTTTTGTAGGTTATGTGCTATACACAGCAGACAAGCATATCCTTGAAACTGGCAAAAAAGTCTGGAAACTTTAGTGTAATTCCATCTGTGTTTCATATGTAACTACAGATGTATGGTAATACAGTTCTCTCATGCCTTGAAAGAGGTAAATCGTAGAAGATATTATTATTATACAGGGTGTCCCAGAATTAACTATCTATTTCAATGAAATCGGACAAATTTTTTAAAAACACACTTTTATTTATGTTTATCATGTTTAATATGTGTTAAAAATGTATAAATTTCTAAAAAAATTTCATAATTTTATTTTCATAATTTTTTCATAGTTTTTCATAGTTTTATTTTTAGAATGGCAAAGAGACTCTCCAAAAGTTAACGTGTGGCTTGGAATGACCAAATCCAAAATTTATGGCCCATTCTTCTTTGCGGAGGCAACTGTAACAGGTACCGTCTACCTTGATATGCTTCAGCAGTTTCTCGAACCATAGCTTCTTGATGATGGCATTCTTGATAATGTTGTGTTTCAACAAGATGGAGCACCATGTCATTATGCTCTAATTGTTTGAGAATACCTCAACAGACGCCTTCCGAATCGGTGGATTGGACATGGAGGACCTTGACCTTGGCCTCCACGTTCTCCGGATTTGACACCCCTGGATTTCTTTGCATGGGGTTTCATAAAAACAAAGGTTTATCGCCAAAAGATCAATAGTTTAGCTGAACTTAAAGAACGCATCCAGTTGGCAGTGCGGGAGATAACACCTGAAATGCTTCAAAATGTGTTTCGCAGTACTGAGGATAGATTTGAAATTTGCAGAGATACAGACGGTGCACATGTTGAAACTTCTCAATAAAGTTTTGACTTCTGATTTATAAATCTATTTGTTTTTGTATCATAATTTAGTAATAAACACAAAATTGTCAGTTTTTATTAAATTTGTCCGATTTCATTGAAATAGATAGTTAATTCTGGGACACCCTGTACATATTATTAACAGAAATTTGTGTTTTATTGACATTTTATTCACTGACTTTCTGTGATGATAATTATATGGAATTATTTGCATGAATGAAAATATGAAGCCACAAGATGAAAATGTACATGTTATCAATGGTTTTTCGGTTGCAGAAACAATATAGTAGCTAATAGAGTTCCTACATTACCTTATCAAAACTTTTGGATGGGGGTGCACATTGAAGGGCTTGCCTAGGGCACTGAATACCCTGGCACCAGCCCTGATAAAAGGTCAACTTTTTTCCCCATCACTTTCGACTGTTTTTCATAGAATAAGTTGTGAAGTCAGGCAAATGCTTCGAAATGACACCAAATCATATCAGTAGCTCAATTTGGGCCCAAGATTTGGTTCTTCATAAGCTTAACGTAAAGGTTATGCTTCAGTGTGAAATTTTTATGGTGCTGTATTTTAAGTACTAAATGACTTAAGACAGTAAAATTAATCATGATGTTTTCTGATGGGATTACTTGTGTACCAAATACAAATATAAAACCTCTATTTTTTTTAAGCATCAGCTTCATGATTTTAAAAAATTAAGGTGTCAGATTTTGCATATTTTGTATATTAATTTTGATTCCTATTGAGATAACTACTAGTTTTGATTTTGTTTGAAAAATAACATTATAAAGATTTTACCTGTCTTAACTTCAGCCATTAATTAATATTGGCATGAATTTAGGCTTAAAGAATGAACTCTAAAGACTTGTGGAGCTCTGGTTTATCGGCTATAACATGAAAAACCAATTGCTCCATGTCTGAATGTTGTAAACCTTATTTTTATTTTCATTACAGATTTTGTGCTAGGTTAGCCATGTGTGGAACTTTGTCTTCAAATGTTTTAAAATCATTTCTAAATTAGTTTTTCAATATACTTTGAAAAACTATGAAAAGAAAAAATTAGCTTTCTAATTTGGAAATTTTATATTTACTGAGAGCAATCAAATAATTTTATTTGTATGGCCATCAAGGACTTCAATGATATCCATTCAATATAAGGTGGAGACCCATACTGTAGCTCATGGAGCATTCAGTTATTTTCAGATAAGTATTGCATATGCTTCAGAACAATGAACAGTTAACTTAAGAAAACTACTTCTGTTGGTTAATCTTTTCCATCACTCATTTGATGTCATGAGTTTCAAAATGGAAAAAGGTGAAAGTGAATGTGATTTAAAAGAATATTCAAACATTAAAGATGAATTTGATATTAAAGAAGAAGTAGATTTGTATGAAACAAATTATTACAAAGAAGATACAATTGGCCATAGCAACATCTATGATGAATGGGAGGTAAAGAATAGATATGAACTCTTGGTTGTCTGATTTTATAGTTTTAAGTGGTGTGTGATTCTTGCCACAAGAAAAAATATAAGAACCTTTTTGAAGTTTGCCTGATTCTGTTAATGAATACAGATAGATTATTCAGTAAGTGATGATTTATTTATTATTAAATTCATAAAAAGAAAAGTTGAAGCACTCATATTTTTAAAATTAATAGATTATAAGTCAGTTTTCCTAAACTTTAAAATAAATTGAACTAGGAGTTTAATTATTTATTGAATATGATGAATAAAACCATTTTCAGAGTGATCAGATCAAAGATGAATGGATGAAAGAAATTTCTGTTAAAGAAGAAACAGACTTTACTCATCCTGAACCCAACATTAAGGTAAATATATTTGTTATTCTTGATTACAACTTTGTTAAAATAACTTTATTGGCTGTGATACTTACCTGCTTGTGAAGATTTTGGAGTTTCTCTTGGGATAGTGTCCCTTCCCCAAGTGACCCCTGAGTAAAAATGATGATAATCACTCAGTTTCTCTTTTGAACCATTACACTGTTCATGGGTGGGTGTGAAGACTCAATTTGCAATTGATGTTGTACTGTAAACATTTTATGTTGTCTTTCTCTTTGTATTATTTATTTTCACTTAATATTTCAACTAAGGAGCTAACATTGTTTATCTTTGGAGTAATTTCAGAAATTACCTTAAACTAGTGTTTATAAAACAAAACTAAATTTTATGCTTTTCATGTTTCTCACAGGTTATATAAAATTTTACTTGTTATATAATTAGTAAAAGAAGTCTTGATTGAAATTGAAATAGGCCTAAGGAAATGAATAATGTGGCCTAGCAAGCAACAGGAATAGGCTTAGGCCCTGAAGGCAAATTTCCTTCCAGTGTGCCCTAGGAAAGATTAAATGAGTGCTATTATGACTTCATCTTAAAAGTGGGACTGAATTCCCATGAGCATGATGGGACTACTAAAATAAAAATGACAAGGAAAGAAAATAAAATGCAAATTTCTGATGGACTGCTGTATTGACCCTCTCTTAGGATTGCATTTGATGACAATATTTTACATTTTTTTCCTCATTGTCATAGATTTGTGACTGTGCTACTCTACAGTACTTAACTAGAATTGTGATCCTCTAGAACTCTCTCTTCGACAACTTATCCACTCTTCCATTTTTTTTCATACTGTGTGTGTTCTTTCTCCATTCTGTTTGTAATTTCTTACGAGTGATTGCATAAATTTGATGAGAATATTTTACATTGTTTTTCCTCATTGTCACAAATTTATGACTGCTGCTCCACTCAACTAGAATTGTGATCCTATTGAGCTAATGTGACTTCTCAATATTTACCCCAGGCTAATAATATCCAAATAGAAAAATAATTGTATATAACAGAATAGCCTTAATACAAATAAAACAATATTGCATGAGCTTGCCAATCTTTTAACCTTACTTTGAGAATGATTTCTTTGACTTAATTACATACACTTCACATTTAAAATGACCCAATTTGTGACAATGGAAAATCTTAGTGATAATTAGTATCTACAATTTAGCAATTAGAACTTGGTACTTAACAATAGTATTCCTGTAATTATACCCATATTGGGTACACTATTGGGCCCTCATTGTCATATAGGCCATACCAATGTTAACCAGTTGTAAGTATTGTCCATTCATGCTTTAACACTTTATGTACCAGAAACTCTCTTAGAATGCCACACTCAGGCGCGGACTGGTTCAAAAATTTCTAATGGCCAGGTGTCACTGAGAGGGTCCCCAAAAAGTGTTTATGGATGTTTTAAAAATCTAGTAATTTTGTCATGACCTGTAAATCTCCGTGAGTTTTGAATATAATTTTGAACTCAACCAAAATCAAATCTAATTAATATGCAGTTGCAGATATATGGAAACAGCATACAATACAATACAGATTACAGAGTTACAGAAGTATAAATTTGGTATTAGGGTTGCCCGATTTCCCAGCTCTCTCCAATCCCAGGAAAGCGGGAGCATAATCGATGAATCCCGGGATCCTGGGAAAGCATTGAAAATTGTCTCAGTCCAATATTAAATTTGACTGTTAATTGTATTCTTTTACCTTGCTAAGAATTAATATTTGAGCCAGAGTTAAGGATAAAAAAAAATTATGTAGATAGCTCCTTTTACTAGAAAACAAAAAACTAAAATTAACTCTCTTATAAAAAATCTTTTTAATCATAAAAAACAATTTTAATCTCTTATTTAACAAAAATTACTTTTTTACTTAATTCACAAAGAAAATAGAGAACTACTTATAAACATAGCTCCTTTTACAAGAAAACAAAAAACTAAAATCAACTCTTTTACTTATAAAAAATAATTTTAATCTCTTTTATTTAACAAAAATTACTTTTTTACTTAATTCACAAAGAAAATAGAGAACTACTTATAATATTGCCTCAAGAAACAAATGTTGTCAATGGTTTCATCATTTAATCTCAATCTCAGTTTGGTAACAAAGAGTCCTAGAGCAGAAAAGGCTCTTTCTGCTTCTACTGAAGTAGGGGGAATAGTTTTTAAAGCAAAGAAAAGTTTATTTAGATTTTCTGTTCGATCCCCAGTAATTTCAAAAATGTTGAGTTCTTTTGTAATGTTTTTCACATTGTAATAGTGAGTAATTTGTGAGTTACTTCCTGCAGCCCAAAATTTCCTGAAATAGGAAATTTCTTTGAAAGTGGAAACACTGCTTGGCAGTGGATATATGGCGAAAGATGGCAATTTGTAGTGACGCCATCATTAGAGCGAGTTTACTCCGTTTACCCGAATTTGATCGCGCTAGACGCGTGCGAGTCTGAGCTTTATTTTGATATAAAATTTGTTCTAGTGGACCGATTTTAACCGGGTTTAAGCATTTATATACAATTTTTTATTAATTTTTTTATCTATCATTATGAAATTCATAAAAAAAATAGTACAGGAATTCCCGGGAAATATTATGAAATCCTGGGAATAACCGCTCGCAATTTTGTCAGGATTTCCCAACCCGGGATTCCCGGGAGGGCAACCCTATTTGGTATGTCTTGAATTTTATTCAATGGATAATGTGACTGCAGCATTCATTAGCAAGATTGCATATTTAGCAAAATGAGCATTTACCTTAAACACAAACTTAGAAAAGTAATCTACACAATTCGGATGAATTGCCAAGCTAACTTGTTGATCACATCCTTTAGAAATCGCGTGTAACAGGTCCTTTTCAATGAAGAGTACCATGAGTGACTCCAGGTGATCAGAGGTGACTTTGTATGCCATATAGAGAATGTCATAACATTTCTCATTCAAGTAATAGTCAGCCAATATTTTGATTGCACATGATGGGCAATCACCGCAACAACGACTAAGGATGCGTTCTCCGTCGGAGTCAGCTTCGTCGTCTTCCACTTTTACATCATAGTACATTGCCTCCAAACTTTTCTTCAACTTAGGATAGTTTGATGCAAATGAAAGCAATTCTTCTTGTAGGTTTGACTCATCCACATTGCCAGGTATCAGCAAACAAACAGTCTTTAGAGCCCCTAATGGAATTTCATCACAAAGTATTTTTGGAAAACGTGCAGGATCCAAACAGCTAAAGTAATATCTCCATAAAGTGCTTTGTGAGAACCAAATCATTCACACAATGAGATTATTGCTCTGTCAAGAATTATATTGTACACATGAAGATGGAAGGCAGTTAGAGAGTCTTCGTCACCAGCTTCATCATGGGCTAATTCATCAAACATTTTCTTGTGCTTCCGCACATGTTTCTCCAATAGTTTTTCTGCCACAACAATTTCTTCAAACCCTTTTGCTTGCGTTTCTGCTACTTCATCCAGTTTCGCATTTGCAGACTCTATGAATTCTTCAGCCTTCTTTTGAACATCTGAAAATGACCGTGAGTACTTTTGCAGTGTCCACCTGGTGCCATGCACTCACAAAATCTAGGTGACTGGTCTGCAAATATGCAGACAGTGGTGATATAATTGAAAATATGCGTAGAAATGTGAAAGCTAATAAAATAGTTTTGAACTTTAGAAAATGTTGTAGAAGTGAGTTGGCCTCATGCTTTGCTCTCAGGTCTGTCACAAATTGTTCTGAGGTTGAGATGTTAAATAGACAGACAATGAGATCAACAAATGTTGTTACTGTAGCAGTTTCGTATGTTCCAAACACAGCCTTGAGAGTGTTGTTCTTTCCTGACAATCTGGTCTCACCAATCATTTTCAGCTTCTTCAGTCTGGCAGTTCCAACATACTTTTGCATTTCTTCAAGCCAAACATCCATCCTCTTGTAAGAAGCCTTAAAGAACACGGAGACTTTCTGCAGTAAGTCAAAGAGCGATATGGCTGGTGTTACACACTGTGTGGTGTCAACCATGACCAGATTGAATCAGGGTTGGCAAAAACCCAAAGCCCATGGGTTTTTTGGTGGGTTTTGGGGTTTTTGGGTTTCATAATTTAAATTAAAGTTATATAACAGCTATGATTTCTAGAATTTATGTATTTTGTTCAGTTTTAAGGTCACTTTCAACTGAAGAAGATAGCAGTGTGCTGTTGAAATGTATTGTGGTTTCATTTAACATAAAGTGTGGCTTTTGTTCTATTTTGAATCAACATGGTAGCGTGTTTTTCTGAATTTTTATTGCAATTTGTTTACAGGCCTAGACAGTAGACATTATTCTTATTTTTGAACATCTTTTTTTCAGAGATCAGTTTTAGTTAATTAATATCTATTTAATAATGCCTAAAGTTAAACCTGCACATACTGGTGGCAGACTTAAAGCTGCTAAATAGGATGAAGTAAAAAAGTTGAGTGATCAACCAAATAGAGTTTGGTGCAAATACTGCAGATGTGTATTTTCTAAAAAAATAGAATGAGCGAAACATCACTTAAATCGATGCAATAAAAAATGGGTACAGGCTTGTGATAATGAAGCAGATGAGCTTACAAATACAGCTACATCAGCAGCTCCTCCTACACATAGACATGGTAGTTTTGAGAGTAGACCCTCTTCGAGCAAATCATATGAAAGCCTGGTTCATGATGACACTACAATTCACAGTAGTGAGACTTCAACCACTTCTGAATCTTCCATACCATTTTTTCATTGTACTCCAGCCAAGAAAACACAAGGTCAGATAATGCCATATGTGGTTAAAACGACTAGATTTGCAAATGGCCAGGTTTTTCTTTTCAGCAAATATTCCATTTTAGTTGTAGAGAATAAAGAATTTATTAAATGGGTCCAAAATTTAAGACCAGGCTATTCATTCATAATTCATAAGAATTCATAAGCATTTAAGATCAAGTAATCCTTGTGAATAATATATATATATATATATACACACACCTTTATTTAGCATTCATTAGTTTTACTGTACTGTATTTGTGTCTGTAGTCTGGACACCATTTAAAAGGCCAATAAAACTTTTCAATTTTTCATAATCTTTATTTACACATTGTATAATTTAAGAATTGTTTTATAAATCAGCTTCCTTAAAATAATCAACATGCCAAAGCATTCTAATTAGCTACAATGTAGCAATCAGAAAAATTTCAATTATTTTAAAATAAACATCTCAGACCAAAAACACAAAAAACTGCTGAAAATTCCAGTGGGTTTTGGGTTGGGTTTTTGGGTTTGCCATGGTGCGTATAATGGACTATAGGCAAAGCTGACCGAGGCTGCTGATGCACATGTTCATGTATGGTGTCATGCCCATGTACTCAATAACTAAGTACATGGGGAGGCATGACACCATACATGAACATGTGCATCAGCAGCCTCAGTCAGCTTTGCCTGTAGTCTATACGCACCATGGCAATTTGCAGTGCTGTTGGTGCTGGCAGATATGCATTTTCTGATGTTGATACCCTGCTGATCCAGTGATGATTTGACTAGGTCAAACAAACTTTGTCCAGTACCAGAATGACGGCACCAAAGCTAGTAACCTTTTGTGTACTTTACCTTCAATAACATATCTAATTACAATGGCACACTGATCAACAGAAGCAAGATCTTGAGTAGTGTCTACTTGAATTGAGTAGATTCCAGCAGTTTTAACCTCATCCAAAATGTGTTTTTGTACACTTTTTCATTATTCACAAAATCAGATTTACTGTATTCTTACTCAGAAAAGTTATCAAGGATCCTTGACCTTTGCTTCCAATTTTTCCTCAGTCATCCAGTTTGTCAAGATGACGTTGGGAATCTGATATCACTCGTTCAACATGCTTAGATAACGGACCATCATATTTACTGATAAGAAGAATTAGCAACAAAAAATTGCCATGCTGTAAGGTTTTGTCACCTAGAGAGACAGCTGTTTCATTGCGTGTTGCATGAAATGCTATTCTTTGCTGACACATTGTTTTAATTATGTTAATTATACGATGTAGCACTGTCCTCCTTTCATTAACTTCCTGTGTCCATTTAATTTCAGAAGTGGATAAAGTATCCAGAATTGTTCTGCTAGCTTTAAATGACATGTAGTCATTAACTCGATGATGATGAGTTTTACTATTCTCATGTTTGGTCAGTCGCTGACTTCAGGGCCGGATTAACCATTAAGCAAAATAAGCCCGTGCTTAGGGCATCAAGGGAAGGGGGGCACCACAGAAATTTTCCATTGTCGGATTTACCATGGATTTATTATACTATTATAATCGCGGCTTATAGCCTATAAGCTGTTGAAAACTGAATTATATATATTCATATATAGTATTTATTTTTTTTCATTGTTTGAATTTGTAGTGAACAACAACCCTTTTGAGAGAATAAATATATTTCGTTGTAATCACACACTTTACGCTTTGCGTTATTATTTTGTTTATATCAAATCTTTGAGCGCCATATTAAAAATACATATAGATTAAATATTTTCGTGTGCTATAGTAAATGTAAAAACAAGATTCAGTCATGCTGAACTTTATAAAATAATTGTAGAAGACAATATTGAGTGTGCCTTCCCAAATGTAGAAATTGCCTTTCGTATATTTTTAACATTAATGGTCACAAATTGCTCAGCTGAGCGTTCATTTTCTCAGTTGAAGTATATTAAAAATACCAACAGAACAACTATGCAACAAGGCAGGCTGGATGCCTTATCTCTACTAAGTATAGAAGCAGATGTGTTACGTAAGATTAGTTTTGAGGATCTGATCAAAGACTTTGCAATTAAAAAAAGTAGGAGAAAACTTTTCAAATATAAATGAAGTGGAAGTATACAAAAATAAACATTATTTTCCATCTTACTGTAAGTTTTGTTTCATTTCAAAAAATAAAATTTTATTTTATGGTTTATTTTTGTTTATATTTTGAATTACATATATATGGGGCACCAAAATCTGTTAAGTGCTTAGGGCCTCTAAAGGTGTTAATCCGGCCCTGGCTGACTTACACAGTGAAAGTCATATCCAGAAACAAATGCTGACACTGTCGACTGTTGACTATCAGCATTTTCATAAGCCAAACAACTGTTTGCGTTCTGGCGAGTAGGACAACCACTTTCTAGGTACTAGCTCTCCAGAATTGAGAACATGTGAGTATAATCTACTGTCAAATGGTATGTTTTCTGTTGGCTGTATCAGGTGACAGCTGAAAAACTCACCAATTTCTTCAAACAATGGCTGTTTGAAAGGTTCACAGTATAGAACCTCGGTGCCACATAGATCTTCATTTACTAGTGTCATTTCAGCTGTTGACGTTATTTCGGCAGCCATTGTTGTTGTAGTTGATGCTTCAGCTGCTGTCATTGTTGCAGTTGATGTTTCAGCTGCTGTTGTTGTTGTTGCAGTTGATGTTTCAGCTGCTGTCATTGTTGTTGCAGTTGATGTTTCAGCTGCTGTCATTGTTGTTGCAGTTGATGTTTCAGCTGTTGTTGTTGCAGTTGATGTTTCAGCTGCTGTTGTTGTTGTTGCAGTTGATGTTTCAGTTGTTGTTGTTGTTGCAGTTGATGTTTCAGTTGTTGTTGCAGTTGATGTTTCAGCTGCTGTTGTTGCAGTTGATGTTTCAGCTGCTGTTGTTGTTGCAGTTGATGTTTCAGCTGCTGTTGTTGTTGTTGTTGCAGCTGATGTTTCAGCTGCTGTTGTTGTTGTTGTTGCAGTTGATGTTTCAGCTGCTGTTGTTGTTGTTGCAGTTGATGTTTCAGCTGCTGTTGTTGTTGTTGCAGTTGATGTTTCAGCTGCTGTTATTGTTGTTGTTGCAGTTGATGTTTCAGCTGCTGTTGTTGTTGCAGTTGATGTTTCAGCTGCTGTTGTTGTTGTTGTTGCAGTTGATGTTTCAGCTGCTGTTGTTGTTGCAGTTGATGTTTCAGCTGATGTTGTTGTTGCAGTTGATGTTTCAGCTGCTGTTGTTGTTGTTGCAGTTGATGTTTCAGCTGCTGTTGTTGTTGTTGCAGTTGATGTTTCAGCTGCTGTTGTTGTTGCAGTTGATGTTTCAGCTGCTGTTGTTGTTGCAGTTGATGTTTCAGCTGCTGCTGTTGTTGTAGTTGATGTTTCAGCTGCTGCTGTTGTTGCAGTTGATGTTTCAGCTGCTGTTGTTGTTGTTGATGTTTCAGCTGCTGTTGTTGTTGTTGCAGTTGGTTTCAGCTGCTGCTGTTGTTCTACAGATCTACAGAAGCTAAGGCTAACAAAGACTGTTGTTGCAGTTGATGTTTCAGCTGCTGTTGTTGTTGCAGTTGATGTTTCAGCTGCTGTTGTTGTTGCAGTTGATGTTTCAGCTGCTGTTGTTGTTGCAGTTGATGTTTCAGCTGCTGTTGTTGTTGCAGTTGATGTTTCAGCTGCTGCTGTTGTTGTTGCAGTTGATGTTTCAGCTGCTGTTGTTGTTGCAGTTGATGTTTCAGCTGCTGTCGTTGTTGCGGTTGATGTTTCAGCTGCTGTCGTTGCAGTTGGTAACACTTTTTGCGATAGTGACTGTTTCAGCAGACAACATTTTCACCAAATGGCTGAATACTGAAGGACAGTCTGGTCTGTTTTGCATCACTTCCTGCTATGTACTTTCAGCATGACGGAGCTCCTCCACATTCTACCCATCTGGTGATGCAATACCTAAATCAAACTTTCCCTGGTCAATGGATCGGCCACGGTGGTCCCATTTAGTGGCTACCAAGGTCTCCAGACCTCTCTCCATTAGATTATTATTTGTGGGGGTGGATGAAAAGTCAAGTTTACAAAAGAAAGGTGGATACACAAGACGAATTGCTCGCATGCATTTTGGATGTTGCTGCCCACATAAAGGAATGTCAAGATCAACTCAGACGAACAACACGCGATCTTCGTTGCAAAGTGCATTGAGGTTGATGGTGGGATTTTCAAAAACGTATTATAAACTGTAACAAATTTGTAATTTCTGTATCTGATACCATTCAAAATGCCAATGTTTAAACATTAAATGTTAGAAACAGTAATTGGTTTCTCTTTCTTGATTACCATTAACAATGCTTTTGTATTTGTAGATTCAAACAGCTCTATCTCCGTAACCATTCAGAATTAGACAATGTTCATATGAACTTTTTTTCTCATAATGACCGATACTATCACATCCCGAAGTATTGACCTTTCCTCCTGAAACACCCTGTATATCTCAATGCCAAATCCTGATGATAACCTTCAAGATACAGTCAAGATTATGCAGTTCTATGCTCCAGGTTAGTTTTGGATAAAATCTCATCTGAATGCAACTGATGGTGCATATAACTTTTGGCATTTAATGTGCTTGCTGAGTCATTCTCTGTCAGATCAACCAAAAAAAATTGAAATTAACACCCTCATCTCATATTTTGCTGAAATTTGGTTTATAGGGAGTTTGTGAGCCCTGAATCCATTTCTGAAATTATAAGGTCAATCCGACCAACGGTTCAAGAGATATGACCTTGGGCAATTTGAGGTCACTCGCGAGGTTACTAACATTTGGCGAGCCATAACTTGGGTAATAATTGTCATAATTATATAAAAGTATATATATTTAGAATCAGAAAATGACAAGGAATCCAAATATTCAAGTTTTAGAACTCTAGGTTGAAAAAAAAAAAAGTTACACTGTAACCAAAATTTGAGGTCACGATTTGACCTCTGGGGTATTCAAATGAGAATTTTTTTTTAAATGTAAAAAATGAAGGCATAGGCAGTGGCTATTAGAATCAGCAAAAAAAAAAGTTTGTTTATGTTAGTATTTTTCATGTAACTAACATATAAGTGAACACTATATTCATAAGTTGTGCGTCAATTCTACCTATTTTTTCACACTTAAGCTCATAATTTGACCTATAGAAATTAAAATTACATTTTTTATAGATATAAAAAACAAAGTCAGAGTTCTTGACTAATAGAAACAATCCTAAAAAGTTTGTTTATGTTGGTACTTTTCATGTAACTAACTTATAAGTGAACACCATATTTATAAATTGCTTGTCATTTCAAGGAATTTTTATATCTTAGCTATCAATTTGACCTCAAGCTCCAAGAATTTAATAAAAATTGTATTTCACTGCTAATCTACACTGGCAATAATAGTTATAATAGTGAAAGGGGAAGACTAAGCTCACATGTAGCCTAAACAAACCTGTTGAAACATGTTGCTACTTGTCTAAGTGCAGAATCAACACAGATAGTTGCAAAATTCCTTGTCTACAGGTTAGTACAGTTCCAGCCAGCACTGTGGGTGGCTGGTGGGTATGGTGTTTTAATGAGCCTCAGAGACTATCAAGGCCTAAAATATTAAGTGTGTATAGCTATATTTTCTAAAAAATATATATTACCTAATTGTAAATCCTATATCCTTACAGATCAAAATACAATGGTTCGGCACTTGAAATATTGCCAGGACCCTATTCAAAAACACAAGAAACGCATAACAATCAATCTTAGAAAAGTGACTGATGTACTTGTTGAAAAATGTGCTGGAAGAGTGAAAAAAGACTCATTGTTGTGTGTGAACTGCTGGACACTGATAATGAAAAACCCCACTATACTTAGTACCACTGAAAACAACGAGTCTGAGCAGGATTCAAATGAATCATCTACTATCAGTGGCTTGAGTAACATCTCTTCAATTCAAGATCTGGACAATGACAGTGATTGCTTGATAAAGGAAAATCCTTCAACTTCAGTTGAACCAGTTCTAGCATTTCTGGACCAAACACCAGTTAAAAAAAGTAAGTAATAAATTAATATAATAACTTATACTTTACTACAAGATCTGTTTGATCTACTATATAGCCAATTATATAGCATTTAAGGTACTATAATTAATATTTAATTACTAATATTCAGGTGTGTGAAACCTTTTTTTCTGTTCTTTTCAGAAGGGCTGTCATTAAGCCAGAAAAAGCGCAAGGCTCGTGGTAAGCTATCATCTGCTCAGAAACACCTGAAGGAGAGGCTAGAACTCAGTTATGGTGTTCAAATTACCGAGGAGGTAAGTGATACTTCAAAACCTGAAACTAAATCTGAAAAACATCTAGACAAATTAATGAATGAATTGAAACAGTCATTCCTGGAGAGCAAATGTCACCATCACAAACTACAAATATTGACACTCACCATACACAATTGAAAAAACAGCTAGTTTCTTTC
This sequence comes from Bathynomus jamesi, assembly GCA_023014485.1. Lineage (NCBI taxonomy): Eukaryota > Metazoa > Arthropoda > Malacostraca > Isopoda > Cirolanidae > Bathynomus > Bathynomus jamesi. Next base: position 126,635 of record JAJOZX010001539.1, on the reverse strand, counting down.
AAACTACAACATACATGGTGAAAAGAAGCCGTTCACTTAAATCAGAACATGGAATCCTTCCGAAGATTCCACTAATGAGTAAAGGAAAAGTGATATCTGAAGAACACAAAGATATAGTTAGAAGATTCTATGAGTCAGAAGAGGTTAGTCGTATGTGTCCTGGCCAAAAGGATTGCGTGAAAGTTATCAGTGCTGAAGGTGCAATGAAGGTGCAAAAACGATTGGTCCTCGGAATTTAAGAGAGATGTTTGAACTATATAAAATGATGAAAAGAATCCCAAAATAGGATTTTCCACATTTGCAAAATTACGGCCATCATATTGTGTGCTTGCCGGTAGTGGTGGGACTCATTTGTCTGTGTCTGCAATACCATCAAAATCCAAAATTGCAGCTGGCTGCATTGGGAGAAAGAGGTCTTTCATACAAGGATCTTATGGATTACAGTGTCTGCAGTACAGAAAGAGAGACTTGCATGATGCAACTTTGCAATGATTGCCCAAGAGAAGAGGGTGTCCTGGATTTTCTTGAGTTACTTGACAGTGTGAAATCAGCTCCAAATGAAATATCTTACAAGCAATGGGTGACTGTTGACCGTTGTACAATGGTTGATAAGGTGGAGCCACTTCATGAATACTTATCATCCCTAAGCATGAAAATATCCTGCATGGTTCGTCATCACTTTGTTGCTCAGCAACAATCACAGTACTTCAAGCAGTTGAAAGAAACACTACCACCTCAGAGCGAGGTAGTTATAGTAGGTGATTTCTCTGAGAATTATTCTTTCATTGTCCAGGATGCTGCCCAAGGGTTTCACTGGGACAATTCACAGTGTACAGTTCACCCTTTTGTCATCTATTATACACAGAGCTGGGCACTTGCGGCATATTTTGCGGTACTGCGGTACTACCGCACACCGCATAACGCAGTACCGCAAAGGATCGCTGAAAGTACCGCAGTACCGCTACCGCATTCAAATTTCCGCGTACCGGTTTGGTACCGGTTTGGTAGTGCGGTAGTACCGCAGTACCGCAGTACCACAAAATATGCCGCAAATGCCCAGCTCTGATTATACAGTGCCCGCGAAAAGTATCCGATCACTCAAGAAAATACAATATTTTCCCTTGATATTCAGAGACACATAATTCACTTTCTATTTGTTCTAGCGACATCTGGTAACTTTGAGGTTGCTCGCTGATATGAGAGCTATCCAACGCATTCTCAAATTAGTGTTCTGGTAGCCTTCGTTGCGGGTGGCTGTGTCTCAAAGTTGTCAGATTTCACTGTTTGTGTAAATTTATTGATATTTTGTTATTTTTTACAGAAAGTGGTGTAAATAAAATTTATATATAATGTGTGCTAAAAAACAACTTAAGAGTGATTGTCGAGGTGCTATTGTTGCTTTGCATACATGTGGGAAATCACAGAGACAGATAGCTAAGGAATTAAACATATCCCAAAGTACCGTTAATTTATGGGTTTCACGGGCTAAGAACAATGCCGGCCTAACCACGCCAGTCCCTAAAAAACGATCTGGCAGACCGAGAAAAACAAATTCACGAACAGACAAACTTATGAAACGTTTAGTATTGAAAAACCCAACAATAACTGCGAAAGAAATAAAATTTAATATGAATAATTTGTTATCTGGTGTTTCTGAACGAACTATCCAGGAGCGGCTCCAAAAAGAACTCGGATTACCATCTCGCCATGCTGCTAAGAAACCGTTCATTAATGAAAAAATGCGTAAAAAACGTGTCGCATTTTGTAAAAAATATATTCATTGGACTGTTGATGACTGGAAGAAGGTTTTATTTAGTGATGAGTCGACATTTTTGACATTCAGAAGTTGTCCAAAAAAGGTTCGCCGGCCCATTGGCTCAAATAGGATGGACCCTAAATACACCCTAAAGACAATGAAACACCCTCCAAGTGTGATGGTTTGGGGTTGTTTCGGTTACTATGGGCGTGGAAACCTATATTTTCTTCCGAAGAACACAACTATGAATGGTGCACGGTATTTAGCAATGCTACAGGATAAACTTCCAATGGCAATGGCAATCCAAAGGACAAAAACATACATGCATGATGGTGCACCATGTCACAGGGCCAAAATAGTGACAAAATGGATTACTGATAATAAATTTGATATTTTGGATTGGCCTGGTAATAGTCCAGATCTCAATCCGATAGAAAATCTGTGGCTAATAATAAAAAATAAGGTTGAATGCCACGACACTGGCTCAGTCGAAAAATTACAAGAAGCCATCAAAAAGGTATGGTGCAAGGAAATATCAGTGGAAGTTTGTCAAAACTTGATTAAATCCATGCCAAAACGTCTAGAACAAGTCATCCAAACCAAAGGACAGATGACAAAATACTAATATAAGGTTAGTATACATTTAAACATTGTTTTTCATGTAAAAAATACAAATTTCCAGGGTGATCGGATACTTTTCGCGGGCACTGTAGATCATCTGCAGACCAGGAACTTAGCCATTTTAGTGTCTGTTTCTTATCTGCATCACTAAAACACAACACTATAATGGTTTACTCATTCATATTGAAGCTTATGACATATGTTAAATTCAGATGCCCACAATTGAAGAAGGTGCACTATTTCTCAGATGGATGTGCTGGCCAATATAAGAACAGATACAACTTCACAAATCTCTGTTACCATGAAGAGGATTTTGGTCTGTCTTGTGAATGGCACTTCTTTGCTACATCCCATGGCAAAAATGCATGTGATGGGATTGGAGGAACAGTGAAAAGAGCTACTGCTCGTGCCAGTTTGCAGAGAACTACAGAGAGGCAAATTCTTACACCAGAACACATGTTTCAGTTTTGTGAAGAAAACTTGAGCAAGAAGATAAATTTTTTCTTTGTAACTACAGCTGATTTGAAAGATGCAGAAGAACGGTTGGAACATCGATTCAAGGATAGTAGGGCTATTCCTGGAACTCAGAAATATCAGATTTGTTCCCCTAAACAAGGAAGAACTGATGGTGTATCCCATTTCAAGTGGCATTGGAGAAAAGAAAAGAATAAGGAAAAGTCATTTTACTAATGAACCTGCAATGCTTGGTAACCTAAAATGTGTCAAACCAGGAGAGTATGTTGGCTGCATTTATGACATGCAAGTTTGGTATGGAATTGTGGAGGAATATTGTGAAGAGTTTGATGATTTCACTGTGAACTTTCTACATCCCTCTGGGTCATCAGGATCAAGTGCATATTATTATCCATCAAACAAGGATTCATGTGCAGTGCCAGGACATCATATATTAACTGTAATGAGTTGTCCTACCCTAAGAGGAGGCAGCAGAATTCAATACATTTTTCCACAAAAAGAAATTGATGAGAGCATCGAGCATGCAAAAATTGTATTAGGCTAGCACATGAATCCTCTAAGTAGGTCTTCCCCTTTCACTATTATAACTATTATTGCCAGTGTAGATTAGCAGTGAAATACAATTTTACATTTTTTGCCTTTGTTTTTATATCTATAAAAAAATGTAATTTTAATTTCTATAGGTCAAATTATGAGCTTAAGTGTGAAAAAATAGGTAGAATTGACGCACAACTTATGAATATGGTGTTCACTTATATGTTAGTTACATGAAAAATACTAACATAAACAAACTTTTTTTTGCTGATTCTAATAGCCAATGCCTATGCCTTCATTTTTTACATTTAAAAAAAAAATTCTCATTTGATACCCCAGAGGTCAAATCGTGACCTCAAATTTTGGTTACAGTGTAACTTTTTTATTTTTCAACCTAGAGTTCTAAAACTTGCATATTTGGATTCCTTGTTGTTTTCTGATTCTAAATATATATACTTTTATATAATTGTGACCATTATTACCCAAGTTATGGGTCGCCAAATGTTAGTGACCTCGCAAGTGACCTCAAATTTCCCGAGGTCATATCTCTTGAACCGTTGGTCAGATTGACCTTATAATTTCAGAAATGGATTCAGGGCCCACAAACTCCCTATAAACCAAATTTCAGCAAATTCTGAGAGATGAGGGTGTTAGGCACTGGTTGATCTGACAGAGAATGACCCTGCTTTGAAATTAAGATGAACAACTTAAGTAATAATGCCTGCTTTGCTCACCCAGAAAATATACTCATATCAATGGTAACTGACAAGAGACTAGAAATTAGGGAGCAAGCTGTTCAGAAAATCATCCTTTCAAGAACAGGATTTTCAGGTACCAGAAACTTTGAGTTGCCTCAAACCCTCAATTGCCAATGTACTGACTACACCAAGATGATTGATTGGCAGAAAAAGATCATTACTCTTCCACTGTTGCTAAACAATTTTAGCGATGATGAGTTACTACAGGCTCGATGTAAGCCACTAGAGATAGCTTCTTTTCCATGCCACAGTCAAAGTGTGGAAAGGGCAGTGAACCTAGTAACAAAGGCATGTCAGGAAAGAATAGGATATGACAACTGTCAAAAGTTTACCTTAAACTTGTTAGAATCAAGGTGAAAACTGCCCAAGCTTGAATGGAAGGTCCAATGGAATGAGTAAGAAACATGAAATAAAATTTCCTAATATTGTATATTTCTTCCCTTTTGATGTGATAAGGAACAATGAAAAAGTGAATTGAATTTTAGCATATTTATTATGCCTCTAATTTTTTCTTCTGAATATATTGTTGTATTACAGTGAAACCCATTTAATCCAGACTCTTTTTATCGAAATCTGCTTAATCCAGACTGGCTGACCATTCCAGACTATTTCTGGTTAATCTGGACTCAGTCCGGATTAACCAAAAATAGTCTGGATGCAGTCCGGATCACCCACATGTTGGCAAACTTAAAACACTTTTGAATCACAAACCTGGTATAGATAGGGTGTGCTGCTGCTGCTTACCAGTGTTTTGAGTAAATAAAGTTCATGTTCATTATGCAAATAGAATACATTTTAATAAACTTATATTATAGATAATTGTGACAAGCCTATATGACTTTATCAAGAATTAAGTTATTGTGATGGTTTTAATGCACGAAAAACATCACAAAAACTTCTAATTCTCGATAAAGTCCTTTCAAACATCGGAAATTTACAGTATCGAGAGTGGAGAATGTATCAAAACAGCAACTATGTGGCACAAATACATGAACATACATGCCCACAGCTTGGGCAGTGGTCTTAGGGAGGGACGGATGGGTGTGCGACACATGGGTGATCCAGACTCTGCTCTTATAATCCAGACTGAGTCTGGATTAACCAGAATTTGACCCAGCTTCATCCAGAAATTTGCTTAATATGGACTGGATTTCCCCCCAATTAGTCTGGATTAAACGTGTTTCACTGTAATTAATTTTCCTAATACTGTACATTATTAAATAAAATATTTTGTTAATAAAGGTTTGTCATCAAAAAACCTGAATATAGAGTAAGTCTTATATAAATGGAATATTCTTCAATATAGGTCAAAAAGTGAAAAATTGTGCCAGGGGTAGGAGGCTTTAAACAGCGAAAATAATTTATGAGGAAGTTCTTGTGTTCCATTCAAACCCCCTCACAATATGTACCTTTTCAATATAAAATTTTGACCCAGCCTACTGTGGAGCCAAATATGTCTGCAGTCAAAGATATATATTCAGCATTGCTAATTTCATTAAGTATTTTATTTTTTTACTCTAGTATATGTCTGGAATAACTTGCTCACTAAAATATCTTCTAGAAGGTAGGTTGTACTGTGGAGCCAAATGCTCTATCAATCTTTCAAATCCCTTATCCTCAACTAAAGAAAATGGCTGTTGATCAGCAGCAATTATTTCTCCTATTTTCCTATGAATTCCTATACTACTTTTGTCATTTATATCCCAAATTTTCTTTTTTATATCACCTGAAAAGTTGTTGGTTGTTTTGAGTTTTTTGCTGTAGTTGCAGAAGTGGTAGCTTGTTTAGAGGGTCTTTTATTTGGTTCATCTTTCTTCATTTTCTCTTTTTGTACCAAATCATAAACATCATGATGATTACCTTGTAGGTGCTTAAAAAGCGGAGTTGTGCTATAATATTTGCTGCATTTATTGCTAGGTCCCCTTGATACAAGAGTCTCTTCAGGACAAGAGTGCAAATAGCTTTAGTGCTATCTTTATCATCAATTCTAAAATATTTCCAAACTCCAGAAGTTGACATTTTTAAAAAATTTATTATTATAGAATATAGACTATAACTTAGCCTTATACTTATGAAATATATATATATATATATATATATATATATATATATATATATATATATATATATATATATATATGTGTGTGTGTGTGTGTAAATGAAATATATTTAATATTTATATCTGTAAAGAGAAAACATAAAAGTGATAAAACAAGTGAAATAATATCGAACTTAATAATGATGTGCCAAAAATAAAAATTGCCAGAAAATGCAGTTAAAGTTTACCAATTTAGAAATTAATAATACATATATTATTTAAAATTATAGACCTACTAGTTAGGGCCTAAGCTAACACAAAAGGCTTGGCAGCTGGATATTCTAGTTTCCAGCCAGAACCAAAATTTGTTGGCCAGATATTCCAGCTTTCAGTTTCCAGCCAAAAACTGGTTCTGGTACACCCAGAGGTGGGGAGTCAGAGTCGGTAAAAATGACCGACTCCCGACTCTTTGATTCAATTTCTATATGCCAACAATTTACCAGAATACTACTATGCCCTAAATAAATATCTTCCTGAACTAATTCTAGATTCACATTTCCACATTTGATTTATTGTTCTGGTAAATCTTAGCAAATGAATTTCATATTTCTATTTTAGGATACTAGGTACCATATAAAAATTAGCAATATATTAATTATTAATTTAATTAGCCCCTATTAGTAATGAGTCGTGGGCCTAGTAGAAAATCAGCAGTCTCTCAATATTTTAAGCTAAATGAGGATGAAAGTATTTTTATTTGTCAAGTAGAAAAGGATGGTAAAGAGTGTAATGCAAAAATTAGTGCTTACACTGGGAAACATGCTAATGCTCCAACTAGAGCCTCAAACTTGAAACGCCATCTACGAAACAAACATCCCAATATTTATAAGGTTGTAGATCAGCATGATAAGGAAAGAGTCGGGAGTCGGGAGTCGGTTTTTAAAAATACCGACTCAGGAGTCGGTTGTTTTTGGCCGACTCCCCAGCTCTGGCCCGTACACCTCTACCAAGCAGTATTCCAACTTGGGTATGATCAGTGTTTTCAATAGAGGAATAATCATATTCCTATCCCTTCATTTAAAGGTTTTCATATCTGCTCTGTTTACTGCTATCTTGTTTTGTGTTTCAAATTTCACATCATCAGTCATTACATCTAAATCTTTTGCTTCCAAGTTTCTCTGAATTTCCTGTCCATTTGGGGTATAGTATTCCAGGGATTTTAGGTCCTCCCTTTTTCTGTACCTTCATAGTTGAAATTTCTCAGTGTTAAATTTCATATTGTTGTCTTCCAACCACTTGTAGATTATGTTCATGTCTGTTTGTAGAGATCCTATATCCTCTGGGTTTCTTTTTTTTCTACTCATCTTTGTGTCATTGGCAAAGGATGTTACTGTGCTGTCTCTGGTAACATCCTCATCAATGTCAGTCAGCATGATTATGAATAGTAGTGGAACTAATACTGTTCCTTGTGGTACTGAGCTGAGGACCACTGATTCTCATGAAGATATTCCTTGAACTGTAATTACTTGCCTCTGCTCACTAAGAAATTATATATCCATTTCCCTATTTTTCCAGTTATTCCCATATATTTCAGTTTATGTATTATGATTACATGGTCAAACTTGTCAAATGCTTTGGCAAAGTCTGTGTATATTACATCATAGTTTTCATTACTTTCAAGTGTGTCAATAATGTTTTCATAGTGTTCCATTAGTTAGGGTTGCCAACTGTCCTTTTTTGTAGATCTTTTGTCCTTGTCCTTTATTGAGTTTGGAAAGGACCCCCTTTGTCCTTTTCTGATAACAATCTTGTTCCAAACAACAGTTTTGTAACAAAACTTTTGTTTAAAAGGAAATAATTATAAAGTCTTAAGTCGCGTAACATTTTATAAGTTCATTTCTTCACTTAAATGTTAACGTTAATGTTAAAATTATAGAAGACTTCAAATTATTTTATAATTCTGCAACAACATATTTAGAACAGAGGTTCAATTTTGACAAAAATACGATTTATGGAAAACTATCAAATCTTTGTTTCGTAGACAATTCATGCCCACAGTATCAGCACTTTATTGAAGTAGTTGAAGGTTTAAAATTAAACGGAAAAACTAAATTTAAATATGAATGATCTTTTTGAAGAGCTTTCATTAATGCGAAAAACTTTTTACGGATTGTACAAACACAGGCAGCAAATGGCACCTGCTATTGGAACATAGTGATTTCAAATTTGTGAATATTTTCATAGTAGTATTTTTTGTTTTATTTATTTCTGGAACATCTGCATATTGCGAAAGAATTTTCAGTGTGATGGACGCTAAATGGCATGATGATAGAAACCAATGTTTAGTTGAACTAGTAAAAAGTGAGCTTTTTATTTATTTCAATTTAAAGGATAATTGTTTGGGTTTTGCTAAAAAAATAAAAAATGATACTCTTTTACTGAAGTCTGCAAAAAATCAAGAAAAGAATTTAAAAATAAATAAATATTAAGTTACCATAAATTTTGTCAATGCATGGCTCAATGGGTCAATATCTGTATATCAATAAAAATATTTTTTTTAAGAAAATATGTAATAAAAAGCATGCAGTATAAATTGTAATAAATTATAAATAAAATTTTACTTCTTTCCCTGACCCTGTAGACAGTATATTGAAATTGATGTTCTTGTCCTTTTTTCAAACTTCATGGAGTTGGCAACCCTACCATTAGTTGTGATAGGAATGATCTGCTGGAATCCAGAATCCATGTTGGTTATCATTTAATTTTTTCTGAGTTTCCAAAAAGCCATCAATTTTTTCTTTAACTATGTAACTTTTCCAAATATTTTAGTGAGATTAGATGTGACACTGGCCTATAGTTTTTGGCCTTGGATTGACCTCCTCCTTTATATATTGGAACTATGCTCACTCTCTTCAGGATGTCTGGAATTTCTCTTGTATCTTGTGATCCTCTCCATAGCCAATATAGGCACTCAGTGATTGCATTCTTGCAGTTTTTAATCAGTGTGGTATTCCATTTGTCCAGTCCTGCTGCTGAGTGTGCTCTTAGTTTCCCCTGTAGCTTGTGTAATATCTGTCAAAGTCAAAATCAGTTATACTTTCCCCTTGTAGTTCTTCAAAGAATGCGTTTCTATCACATATCAGTTTCAGTTTTTGCAATACTGAATGATGATTCATACTGAGCTCTTAATATTTCAGATAGTTCTGTTAGATCATCAGATAAAACATTCTCTTTACTTTTTAAAGGTCCAATACTCCTGTCATTTTTTGATTTTTGCAAAATTATAGAAGTACTTTGAGTTAACCTTTATCTCTTTTATAGCATCGTTGTCATCTTTTTCTGTATGCTTCTCAGTTAGGTCCTGCATGTTGCAATCTATACTCTGCAATTTATCATTTAATATTTTTCTGATGTTGTTGTCTTTGCAGTTACTTAATTCTGCAGTCACTCTTTTTCTCTTTCAGAACATTGACCTCTTTTGTCTCTTGAACCTGCTTCTCTTTCCTCTTTGTTGCATTTCTGGGACATGTCTTTCCACAATTTCCAACATCTTCTCCTCTAAGGTCATTAACATCTCTTCCATTGTCTTGGCTTTGAAGATGGTTTTCCAATCTATTGCTTCCATGCTGGATGCAACACCTTCCTGAGAAAGTTTATGGCTTTGGAGTGAAAATTAAGAAGAAAGCCAGAGAACAAAAGGAAGTAGCAGAGAAGCAGATGTGTGAAGAGCAAGAGACCGTTCAGCTGGAGTCAACCAGCACCTCTTCTGATGATCTACAGATCTACAGAAGCTAAGGCTAACAAAGACCCTAAGATCCACTCTAAGGTTAGCCCGAGAGAAAGGAAAGAGTAGGGGGTTAAGAGAAGAGAATAAGGGGTTAAGTAAGGAGCAACACCTATCATTCGTGGGTTAACTTTCATTCAGAAAAAGAGAAAAAAGACTCGCCATCATCATCCGCCAGCCACTGCCAACAAGTCAGAAAAATAGTCAGAGAGAATAGGAGAGGGGTGAAAGATGAAAAGAAGTAAAATAAGAATGCTTACAAACCATCCAAACACAGTCTTAACTCACAGTCATACCATGCAAACTACAAACATGCAAGAAAAGAGTTACAGACATGCAAAGTAAAAAAAAAAAAAAGTAGCTAAACTTAAACAAAAAGTGGGTTAGTTTACGCTATGAGCTACATCTACGTTCGTGTTAGTCTTTTTTTTTTTTTTAAATAATTTTATTGCTGGCATCACACGCTGGCATGTCACAAGCTGGCATTCATCGTCAACAGACTCATCCTCGAGCACCACCACCAGAGCTCCTGTTGCTAACTGTTTTTTTATATTAAACAACGTTAATACCTTTAAAATGTCTGTGAAGACGGTTCTTAAACATATTAACACTGGTAGAATGAATGACTGACGCGAGAAGATTATTCCATTTATCAATTACTTTAAACGTAAAGAAGTTTTTAGCGATATTAGTAATGAAACGTCTGCCACGCAACTTAAATCCGTTATTGCGAGTACAGTATTCCCTCGCCATATCGCGGTTCACATTTCGCGGACTCGGTACATCGTGGTTTTTTCTAGCCGAAATAAAATACGTACTCTAATTGAGTTGACAAAGAACCGCGAAATAGGAAAACCAGCGAAGCTTGTGCTGCTTGAGCTACTTTGCCTATATGATACCGTACACGGCTAGTGATATTAAAAAACGGGTTTTTTTATGGCCATGTTGTTTTTTTTGTTTTTTTGTCTTTTTTTTTTGTTTTTTGTTTTTTTTGTTTTTTTTGTTTTTTTTAATAATTAATATAGATATTGCCAATTTAATTATAAGGTATACTTTTGCAATGATATATATTATAAAAATAAATACATAAATAATAAAATAGGCCATATGGTACCAGTATAGAATGTCCTTTTCAGCCTATTTACAGAAAAAAACTGGCCTCTTTCTGCACTGAAAGTCTTGTATCTTGAGATCTGTTAAACTTGCGAGAACACTGGCTGGGAGCTGACTGCCCATTGTCCAACCTTTCCAGGACTCTCCCATCCATGCCTCGGATTTTGAATCTCCCACTTAACTATCCTTTAGACCCGCGATGACATATTTTTAACCCCGAGACCATCCATATATATACATACACAACACATACACCCATATACATATATACCAATATATACATAAATACTTATATACACATATTTATATCTATTATATACCCCATACACACGCATACATCCAGAATTCCAGATACATACGCATGCATACTCACATATATACCTACACAAACTCATACACCTCTATTTCGCCCTTTCATTACCTCCGAGATCATTTAGCACATACAGTAATATCCATACAGCCAAAAGAAACCGATTAAGCACAGACAGAGCAGCAAAGATAGTATTTATATCCCAAAATGCAAAATTCCAAGAAAGTGAAGTAAAACATAGTGCTACATTGGCTTCGTCAATATCCAAATCTGCAATAAGTACCAGTACCTGTGATATTGAAACTATATGCTCTAATCAATCTAGTGATGATGATTCTTCAATGGAAATAGAATCAGATAATGAAAGTTAAACAGCATTAGGTTAACACAAAGGTTAAAGAAAGAGATGAATATTTTTATTTTTTTTATTTTTCTATTTGGAATATATATATATATATATATATATATATATATATATATACATATATATATATATATACACACACACACACTGGTATTCTTGCCAATCACAATTAATATATTGTTTTATACCAGTATTATGTATTTTTTATTATGTATATTATACCAGTACCTGTGATATTGAAACTAGCATATATGCTCTACCCAATCTAGTGATGATTCTTCCATGGAAATGAAGGTTAAACAACATTAGGTTAACAAAAAGGTTCAAAAAAAGGTGAATATTTTTTTTTTCTATCTGGAATATATGTACAGGGTGGGCGGAAAGTAGCTCCCTATTTTGGATTGGTAAAAAAATACGTATATTATCCATTTATTTCAGAAGAAATAATATGAAAAGGTTGCCATACATGGTAGGTTTTCTCTAAAATTCAATGTGGGCTCCAACTCTTTCCACCAGCTTCTGGAGCCGCCCAGGAATGGCGTCCACTGATTTTAGCAGGAACTCCGGCGGGATGGAGGACATGACTTCCCGAATTCGGTCCTCCAGTTCTTCCAATGTCCTCGGTTTGGTGTGGTAGACTTCTTCCTTTACCCACCCCCAAAGAAAGAAGTTGCACGGTGTCAAGTCGGGGCTCCTGGCTGGCCATTGATGTGGACCACGACGACCCATCCAACGCCCAGGGAAGTGGGCATCCAGCCACTCACGGACAACAAGAGCGAAGTGCGGAGGGGCGCCATCTTGCATAAATATCAGATCGTCGATGTTCTCCCATGTGCTGACAACCGGCCAGACCTCGTTTCGCAACATAGCAAGGTACCGCTCAGCATTCATGGTGTTGCGCAGAAGGAACGGGCCCACAACCTGATCTGAGGTCATACCACACCACACTGTTACACTGAACCGATTCTGCCGTTTTTCAGCGGTAACCATGGGATCCTCTCCTGCCCAGTAGTGGCAATTGTGGCGGTTGACAAAGCCTCCGACGTGGAACACCGCCTCGTCGCTCCAGAGGATGTTGCGGAAGAGATGGGGCCAGTCTTCATGCCAAGCCAGCATGATTTCCCCGAACTCCATGCGAATGTCGCAGTCCTCGTCCAAGAGAGATTGGCAGTAATGCGGCTTCCACGCACGCCAGTTCAGCTCCTTCTTCAGCACAGTTCGCACTGAGTAGCGGGAGAGTCCACTTTCCCGAGCTGCCTGGCGAGTTGACTTTCGTGGACTCCGTGCGAACATTTAATGAACTGCCTGCACCGTCTCCTGGGCCCTGGATGTCGAAGGGCGACCACATCTTCGAACATCTGCCACAGACCCCGTGGTCATGAGCTTCGAGTGGCAGTTCTTGATTGTTTTCGGGTCCACTGGGCATGTGGTCCGTGAATGGCCCGCCACCATCTTTGAACTCGAATGACAGATTGCCAAACTTCGTACCGTGCCGCCAACTGGGCACGCTCCTGCAGTGTTAAACGCTCAGCCATGTTACCCTTCAATCTGAAATGAAAAAAAAAAATGAACGTTACAATTGTACCACTTTAGAGAACACAAAGAGAACACTTTAGAGAAAAAAAGATTACCGTTACAATTGTACCACTTTAGAGAATACACCATAACAATATAACAATACAATCACAATTTATACATAATTTATATGTAATTTAAATTAGGGAGCTACTTTCCGCCCACCCTGTACATATATACTGGTACTCTTGCCAATCACAATTATGTATATTGTTTGAAACGAGGAAGAATGTTTTATGTTCTAGTTAAAAAATATATATACAGTATGTTGGGGTAAATGTGATAAATTGGTAATTATGCATAATTGAAAATATCATGACTTAACCTAACCAATTGTCAAGGGCGTACAGTTGACCTAACCAGGCATTCAATTGACCTAACCTTGAATGCCCTGTTAGGTCAATTGAATTGAATGCCAGGTTAGGTCAATTGAATGCCCGGTTAGGTCAACTGTACGCCCTTGACAATTGGTTAGGTTAAGTCATGATATTTTCAATTATGCATATTTAGCGGTAATTATGCATAATTACCAATTTATCACATTTACCCCAACATATACATATAAAAAATGAGGGTTTGTTTTTCCTTTCTATTATATACTTTTTGCGTGATTCAGTTTTTCTAAAAGATGACTATATATACTAGGTATAACCGTATAAGCATGGTAGTATAGTAAATTATAGGTAATACTAATATACTTATTAGATTAAAGGAAGAAAAATATGGAATAAGTTTAAAACAATAAAAAACAAAAAAAACAAAAAAAACAGACTATCTTCATTTTAAACAAAAAAAACGACAAAAAAAACAAAAAAAATGACACAATAAAAAACGACTCACATCATTATACACAGCACACCATTGGCCGATGGATGAGAGACGACCAATCAGAGCACGCTGTTCAGTATCCTGGGCGCTGATTGGCTTAGCGTTCATTGCATCTCGATCTGCAGCCTACCGAAGCATTCAGCATCTCGCCTTGCTCAGTTCGCTTCCACGTGTTATTCATTTAGAAGAGATGTAATGCTCTTCTTTGCTGTGCAGTACATTCATCTCATCATCGTCATCACCTTCATCGTTCAGTACTGCACAGCTAATTCATCGTCATCGTCATCATTCAAGTTTTAGTATCTTCGCTGGTGAGTACCCATACGAAATTTTAATGTTGGTAAAATTATTAAAAAATACTGTATATACAAATGTTTTCTTTTTAAAATACTGTTAGTCTCTTTCATACTCCGAGTGTAGAAAGTGTTTATAAGAGTGCGGGGAGGGTTTATAAAGGCGTAAAATACGTAATAAACATATCGTTTCTACTTCGCGGATTTTCACCTATCGCGGGGGGTTCTGGAACGTAACCCCCGCGATATTCGAGGGAATACTGTATTACTATTATCGAAAGTGAACAATATCAAAATTTACGTTATCGATGTTATTAACGATTTTGAAAACTTCAATAAGTTCCCCCCTTAATCTTCTAGTTTCGAGTGAATACAGGTCTAACTCTTTAATCCTATCTTCATAAGGCTTATTGCGCAATGACAGAATCAGTTTCATGGCACGACGTTGAACTCTTTCTAACCTATCAATATCCTCACGCAAGTACGGGCACCAAAACTGAACTGCATATTCTAAATGAGGCCTGACTAGGGACTTGTAAAGGGGCAATATAATATCCTTCGATTTAAATTCGAAATTACGCGCTATGAAGCCTAACATCCTATTAGCTTTTGCGCAAGACTCCAGGCTCCTAACCTTTAAATCCTTAGATACGCGTACACCTAAATCTACTTCCTCATCAACACTCGTGAACTCCCTGTCATCCATCATGTACGTGTAATTATTGTTGCGAGTTAAATTGCATCTGCCACTTATCTGTCCACTCCATAATCCTATTTACATCGTCTTGGAGCCTATTACTATTGTCCTCGTTAACAACCTTACTGCCTATTTTAGTATCGTCCGCAAATTTTGACACATTACTAGTCAACCCTACATCTATGTCGTTAATGTAAATTACGAATAGCAATGGGCCTAACACTGAACCCTGTGGGACACCGCTACCTACATCTAACCACCCTGATTCACTACCATTAACTACGACCCTCTGTCTCCTAGCACGAAGCCATTCTTCTAACCAGTTAGCTACCTGACCGCGTATACCGTGCGCTTTGACCTTCGCAATTAGTCTCCTATGCGGAACTGTATTGAATGCCTTTTTAAAATCTAAATAAATAATGTCAGCTGCTCTATGCCTATCGTATTCGTGCACTATTTTGTTATAAAATTCTAACAAATTAGTTAAACAAGACCTATGGCGTCGAAACCCATGCTGACTACTATTAATCAAATCTCTACTTTCTAAGTGATTGATGATACGATCCCTAACTACGGATTTCAAAAGTTTACCGACAATTGACGTTAAGCTAATGGGCCTATAATTGCTAGCTACTGCTAGGCCCTTGTTCATTTTTGAAGGTGCCTCAAGTTGCAATGGATCCAGATTTTCAGGTCCCTGCCCTGTCAAATGCGGGGGACCTTGGAGGGAACATTGATGAACTGGCCATCAGTAACTCCACATTCAGGAGAACCCGTATATGACAGCTTATTTCACAGAAGTGATGTGGTCTTATCTTCTGCCACCAATACTGGAATTGTTGTTCATTGGGACAGGAAACTCCTTCCATTCCTCACAGAAATTGACTATGTCGATCGTCTCCTAGTACTGATCTCTGGGAAGGATGTTTCATCATCGTCAGAAAAGAACATCCAACTCCTGGGTGTTCTGAAGCTCGCATGTAGAACAGGAATGGTGCAAACAAATGCCGTGGTTGAGGCCTTGAAGGATTGGAAGGTTGAAGACCGAGTCATCACCATGAGCTTTGATACAACTCCAAGCAATACGAGTCATATTGGTGGAGCTTGCACTCTGATTGAATAGCGACTGGGAAAAAATTTACTCCACCTTGCTTGCAAACACCATATCTTGGAGGTCATTCTGAGAGACCTCTTCAAGATAGTTCATGGATCACCCAGTGGTCCAGAGGTTCTCCTATTTCAACAGTTCCAAAAGAATTGGCAGTGGGTCAATCAAGCAAACTTCAAGACTGGAATAATGGACAACCACATTAGTGCAGTTTTCAAAGAGAACTCTGAATGGGTACAACAAGCTCTCAACTACTGCATAAAAGCTCTTGAGTGTACACAACCCCACGATGACTACCACTGACTCCTGGAGCTTAGCGTAGTCTTCCTAGCAGGGCTGTGGAGTTGGCAGAAAAAACTGACTCCGACTCCTCAATTTTTTGTCTATCCGACTCCGAAGGTATATTAATTCTAAATCTGCTATGATGATAATTACACAAGAGGCATTTCATCACCACCACGTGAATCATCAGGCTACTTTTTAAACCTATAACCTGCAAAGTTTGAGTCTAATGGTTGTAGCGATGCCATTATGGCTTTTTTATTTTTTATTTATGAAAAAACAAAATTCATTGAGCATAAAACAAAACAAAAATTAAATTTAAGACTATGACAAAATAAAAATTTCATTAAATGCAATCAAAAATATAAAAGTATTCCTGCAAAATTTATTAAACTAAGGCCAAGGATGAAAATCTAAAATTTACGAATAACTTGTTCTTAGGAACAGAATTGCTTCTGCCAGATCCTGTTTCATTGAAGCCCTTAAATCTGATTTAATTATTTTCAGTGCGGAAAACAGTCTCTCCACACTGACCTGAGTGGGTGGCATGGCTGTTACTATCATAGCTGTATCTCTTAAAATCTCTGGATATGCGGGGATGACTTCTTGTATTGTCAGTTTAGATGAGCGATCATATTTTTCCACTTCTTTTAGGCCATCAAAAAAATCTCGCTTAAATTTCATTAGTTTAACATCAAAAGGTTGCCTATGCATGTTTAAGCGGCCACACTTTGCTTTTGAGCGTTCAATTTTATCTAAATATTTTTGAAAGTCTAATTCTTCATCATTTGAAGAGGATGAGAGGGACTTACTACTCATATCTTCATCCTGTGGTTCAGGATTTTCAGGTAATAGCCCTTTTATGTGAATTGCAACCTCGCAGAGGGCCTCTCTTGCTTTAGCAATTTGTTCTTCAGTCAACAAAATTCGGTTCATTGGATCTATGTAGACAGCAGCTAATAAGATCTCATTTTCCAGTAGCAGACCCTCTCTTTTCTTCATTGAGGATACAATTCCATCAGCAATTAATCCTCCAGTTTGGGATAGATGAAATAATAAATTTTTCCATTCCCATAGGAATGTACCAGGAGTTAAATCCTCTGCTTGCAACTTTTTGGTGATGTATAAGGGTGAGCAAGCAGAGCTTCTAATTGTGTAACCTCCCTCCATTGAATTTCAGTTAGTGAAACATTGGGATTATCAGTGTCTTCTAGGAAGGGTTTTAGATCAAGCAAACACTTAATCATCATATATGTGCTCCCCCAGCGTGTCACTTGGTCCAAAATAGCTCCCTTTCCTGCACGTCTCTGGATAATAGCATCAATTTTAGAGGTCCTGGCTGCAGTGGCTACTTGCCTCAACTTGCCTATCAGAGTAGCTGCATGGCGATCTTTCAATCCATCTCTTATTGCTAGCTGCAATGCATGTACAACACAACGCATATGTTGGATTAGAAAGAGCTTAGATGCTGCTTCAACAATATCATCTAAAATTTCATCGCTCTGTTCTGTTTGTGCTGTTTGAGAATCAGTTTCAGGAATGTCATCTTCATTAGCCACTTTTTCTTCAACTTTATTCAACTTTTCTATCGTGCTTAGCATGTTTGAAGCATTATCTGTGACAATACATAGAATCTGCTCTTTCTTAATTACAAAGTCTTGTAAAACTTTCTCCACTAACTTCTGAAGATAGTCGCTGTCATGATGCGCCTCGGTGTCCTTTACTCCCAATGTCCGAGTTACCATTTTATTGTTTTCATCAACAAATCTAGCATTGATGGCAAAATAGTTAACTCTATGATGCGTGGCTGCATCCATTTTAATAAACATGAAGCATCCCTTAAGAGTTCTTCGAAGTTCTTCCTTTTTATTTGTGGCTTCTTCAACTATAATTTTTCTGATACTTTGTCTTTCCAGAGAAACTCCAAGTTTCTTGGCCATTTCTCCATTTAGGCCTAGAAAGGCTGGTTGTGAAAAAGATACTTAAGGCTACACCATTTCTTACCACCAGTTCGATGATGTGCTGCTTGAACTTTTCTGTGGTCATTGTTACGGTAACTTTGTCTGTAGTAAAGAATCTTGTAAGTGGTGCTTGTCATTCAGTAGATTTATGATCTTTTGTCAACTTTGAAGTAGTTGGAAGGTTTTTATTACTATCTTTCTCAATGACAACTTCTAAAATTTTGGGATGGAAACGCTGCAAATGTCTCTTCAAAGTTGATGCTCTGGTTGGTGCATTTTTATCAGAGCCAGTAATACCAGTGATTTTTGCTTCACATAATTTTTCACCATCATCATCTGTCATACACTGACACACGAAATGTTTCCCATCTGTGGTTATTGTAAAATATTCAAAAACTGCAGACTTTGTTAGAAGTGTCTTTGCCATTGTGAAAGGGGTTTTAGACTTGAAAGTTAAAAACTTATGAAATTTAGAAAGAACTCTAAATTAAATATGCATTAAAAATAAAAAATATTATCTGAAAAGAAAAAATGAATTAATGGCATTAGTGTCTGAAATAGAAAACAGTGTGTTTATTATTTAAGTGGTTTAACCACCATAGCTGCCAGTGATATCACACACAAAAACATTTTATTAAAATTTATATTGAGGTCAGAGTCGGTACATTTTTACTGACTCTGACTCCACGACTCCGACTCCACATCCCTGCTTCCTAGGTGGGACACCTCCCAAAAGGATTTGATTTGGACAGCCTGGCCCCATACACCATGCTCGCTTGATGTCAAAGGCAATATACTGTCTCCAAATATGTTTCAACCTCAGTTTAAGGTGTCTCCCAAAGAAGAGAAGTCCATTCGAACCATGGCTCTCTCTGTTGCTCTTGTCTACGGACCAGCATGGTTCAAGGCTCCCATAATCTTTGAAGCCCAGAGCAATGATATCTCCTTCCTTAAGAAAATTCAAGAATACAGGAATAAAGTAGATGGAGCAGTTGGAATGACAGCTACAAAGGCATTCCAATGACATCTGTGGTATTTGAGCGAGGAGTTGGTAGCTCTGGCTCTATTCAGTGATGCAGTTTCCAATAAGGAGAAGAGAGGAATACTGGAGTCAATGAGGGTAAGGGAAGGAGAGAAAGATCCACTGAAGAGAATTAAAGTGCTGGAAGAGGACATTCCATCACTGATGCTGAAGAAGCTGGCATCCAAGAATACCAACCGCTTCTTCCAGACCATGGTACTAGGCTCTGGATTCATCTCTAAAGATCCATCCCAATGGAAGGATGATCCAGAGTTCCTCCAGACCAAGGAAGTCCTCCAAGATAGATATGCTGGTAGTGAATGATGTGGCTGAAAGAAGGGTGAAGCTAATTCAGGATTATAATGCTTCCATTATGAAGAATGAAGAACAGAAACAGTATCTGCTGCAGGTGGTCACTACACATCAATGCCAGTTTCCTAGTTCAAGCAAGGCTAACTTGTAATTGTGAGGATGGGAGAGCTGTTTTCCTGTTTCAATCAACATTGTGTTTGGTTTGCCTCTAATTAATAAATTAATGACTTAAATAATAATTTACCTATAGATATGTAATACTTGAGTATCATTTTCCTAATACAAGTCATTCTATAGGGAAACGAGATCAAACAAATGTGAGCTTTTCTCAGTCAGCTTGTGCATACCATAAACAAAGTCATAATGACATAAAACTTGGGATGCAGTGTTTTCTTGGGGAAAGGAACCAAATAAACACTGAGCACAAAAAAATAAAACTTCTATTTTGTGGACCACCCTAATATATATATTATATATAAATATGTATATATATAGGGTGTCCATAAATTTTTCACCCCATTATAATCCTTAATAAATTCGTTATTATAGGAGCTATCTTAAAATGGTTTGCGGCAATTAATAACACAACTCAAGAATTTTTTCTTTATTTCGCAGAACATCCACTAGGGGGACAATGGCGACAGTGAAGGAGAAAGCAATGTGTGTGCTGTGGATGTGGGAAACCAAATCTCCAATTACTGTACAGAGATGTTTTTGGGAGGAATATCAGAAAACACCACCAACAAAGCAATCACTCAAGCGATGGCTGAAACAATTTTAAGAAACTGGCAGTGTGCTACATCAGAAAGGAGCTGGTAGGCCTAGTGTGTCTGAAGATAAGATAGCAGGAATTCAGGAGGCGTTTATCCGAAGTCCTACAAAATCCATCCACTGAGCAAGGTGAGAACTGCAAATACCGCGTTCAACAGTGCATAAAGTGGTTCACAAGAGGTTGAAACTTTATGCCTACAAATTGCAAACCTTGCAGAAACTTCTACCAAATGACAAACCCAAACGGGTACAGTTTGCTGTTGACATTCTTGACCATATTGATGAAGATCAGCATTTTTTGAACAATGTCATTTTCAGTGATGAAGTGACATTCGATCTGTCTGGGGCTACACAAAGGACAGAGTGTATGCACAGAAGGTTAATAACATCACAGAATTAAGACACTGGATTGAAGAGACATTAGCTTCCATCACGCAAGACATGCTTCTTAATGTTTGGAATGAAATCATCTATCGCCTTGATGTTCTGCATGCTACCAATGGGGCTCACGTGGAGGTTTACTGAATTAAAAAAAATCTTGTGTTATTAATTTCCGCAAACCATTTTAAGATAGCTCCTATAATAACGAATTTATTAAGGCTTATAATGGGGTGAATAATTTATGGACACCCTGTATTATATATAAATATGTATATATATCAGGTCATCCCATAAGTAATGTCTTTTTTTACGATAGATTAAGTTTAAACTAGTCCTACTCGGTTTAAGCATAAATTTTCCGAAGGTTATATCTAAGAGATCTATCGTGTTTCACTACATACTTTACAGACCTTGACCAGTGAAGACGTGTGTTTTGCTTTATGTGAGCCCCTCATAAACATGGTGGTATCAGAAGAGCATATCAGGCATGTAATGCTTTACAAGTTCAAAAAAGGAAATAGTGCTACTGAAGCAATGCAAAACATTCAGGATGTTTATGGCAACAATATTCTGCATGTGAGGCAATGTCAAACATGGTTTCAAAAGTTTAGGAATGGTGACTGCTGTTTGACAGATGCAGCACGCTCTGAATGACCTGCTGTTAGCCGCACTTGAAGAAGACTTCAACAACTGTCAAAGAATTGGCCCAGAAACTCAATTCATCCCTGTCCGCCATCCATCAACATTTGCAACAACTTGGGAAAGTGCCTAAGTTAGGAAAATGGGTGCCACGTGAATTGTCGGTTGACAATCTGAGGGTGCGGGTAAACAGCACAGCTCTTCATTCCCATGAACTCCAAGATCCATTTTTGCACCATTTAGTGACTGGTGATGAAAAGTGGATACTGTACCAGAATGTTAAGCGCCGTCGACAGTTGATTTGTGGTGGAGAACCAACAACACCATAGCCCAAACCAAATCTTCACCCTTGGAAGGTGTTGCTTAGTGTTTGGTGGGATAAAGGTGGTGTAATACACTTTGAAACCATACCAAACAACCAAACAATCACTGCTCAAGTCTACTGTCAACAACTGGATCAATGGAACACCACTAAAAGAAAAGAGACCACCTTTGGTTAATCGGAAAGGAATCGTGTTCCACTACAACAACGCACGTCCTCATACTGCTCGGATCACTTCTGCAAAAATTGAGAAGCTTGGGTGAGAAAACCTTCCACATCCTCCATACCTTGCGCCTTCACATTATCATCTCTTCAGGAGTCTGCAAAACTATCTTGATGAAAAACAGTATGCTTCTTTACATGACCTGCACACCAGTCTTTGTACATTTTTTGCATCAAAACCGCCTGAATTTTATAAACGGCATTGAAAAGCTTGTAGGATGTTGGCAGAGTGTCATTGATTCTGGAGGAAGATATACACTAGATTAAAAAATTTGTTGAGTTTTCTTTTGTCCTTCAAATTCTGATGTAAATAAATAAATAAATAAATATATAAATATATATATATAAATAAATATATAAATATATATATATAAATAAATATAAAATATATATATAAAATATATAAATAAATATATAAATATATGAATAGAAACGACATAAGTATTAAGGAACGTTTCTGCAAACGAGGAGGAGAGATAATGAAAAATGAGGCGAACCGCCCGGGAATCGAACCCAGGGCCTTCCAATTGCCGGTTGGACGCGCTACCATTATGCTACGGACCTGGGTTCGATTCCCGGGCGGTTCGCCTCATTTTTCATTCATTCGTTATCTCTCCTCCTCGTTTGCAGAAACGTTCCTTAATACTTATGTCGTTTCTATTCATTTATATACTGCGTGGTCATTGCAGTTATATATGCATATAAATATATATATATATATAAATATATATATATATATAAATATATATATATATAATATAAATATATGTATATATAAATATATATATATATATATAAATATATATATATATATATATAAATATATAATATATATATATATAGATATATATATATATATATATATAATATATATATATATATAAATATATATATATATATATATATATGTAAATATATATATATATATAAATATATATATATAATATATATATATATATATATATATATATATAATATATATATAAATAAATATATATATATATATAAATAAATATATATATAAATAAATATATATATAAATAAATATATATATTATATATATATATATATTATATATATATATATATATATATATATATATATATATATATTATCTGTACAATTTTTTTCTTTATTAAAAGTCAACCATGAAGTGTAGAAATTCCAGTGTTGTCCCATTTTACAGAGAATCTAATTAAGTTTTTTCTGATACCAAGTTTTGACAAGTTTTTTAGAAATTCCAGTGTGTCCGAACATTATCTGTACAATTTCATCTTTTAATAAAATTCTTGATAACACAAGTAAAATTCTTAAACAAGATTATTTAGAATCTGTATTTTCAAAAGTTTCTTTTATTAAAGTAACGTTGTTACAAACATTCGATATATGCACCATTAGTGATTCGCAAAACATCCAATCGATACTCCAAATGTTGCCATGTACACTGCAGCATATCCACATCAATTCGCTCAATAGCAGCTGTGATTCTTGCTTTTAAATCATCAATGTCTGTCACCCGCGTACATTTCTAAAAAACTTGTCAAAACATGGATCAGAAAAAACTTAGAGATTCTCTGTAAAATGGGACAATACTGGAATTTCTACACTTCATGGTTGACTTTTAATAATATATATATATATTATATAATGTTATAATGTTTCAGACCAACAAAGACCCTAGGATCCACTCATGGCTGGTCTACCTAACTGTGTTCGTAATCATGTATTGTGTATGTCCTCCGTGGTGGCGGAGGGGACCTACAATTTTACGTGGGTTCCGAACCACAAGAACATAAGAAATTTATGTAAAAACTGCCGGTAAATTGGCAACGACCAATTTTACGAAACTAAATAATTATCAATTTAAAACTAATTAATTATCGATTTTAAAACTAAACATAGAATCTCTGGATCCAGAGGATCAAGTCATAATAGACTACTATCCACAAATGTTACACTCTATATCTATTTATAACGGACATGCAAATATATCAGATCCAAAGAATCCAGTCAATTTCATTACGGTATCCATCAAGTCACGGTCCATATCGATTGCGGACCAAGTCAAAATTTACAACCATATACATTACAATATATACACTTACGAGGAAAAGTGTAGGTGTGGCTGTAAAGACTGTACAGTAATGTAGAAATGTGTGTGCACCCATTATGGGTCTCCCATTTAAGGGTGTTTGTGGGGCAAGTGAAGATCATGAGTTTTTCAATACCTCACAGTACTATGGGGGTCACCGCTCGGCAGAGGAATCTCTCTAAATGGGGTGTGTAAGGACAGAGTATCCCCTAACCCAAGATGCTGCCTCCCTATATCCCACAACACTTGTGTTGAGCTGTGGGATCTATCCCCACAAAGGCTTAATTTTACTACCTTAAACTATACCCTTTCTATCAACATGCGCGTCCAGTCGATTTTTAAACATGTTTATAGACGTGCTACTAATTACTTCTACCGGCAAACTATTCCAGCTATTTACTATTCTATGCGTAAAAAAAATTTCGCAACTGCTGTCTCGAACCTTCTACTTGTCAACTTACACCCGTTATTTCTAGTCCTATTATATTGAGATATTTCGAAAAAGCTATCTCTATCTACGTTATCAAACCCATTCATAATTTTGAAAACCTGGATTAGATCACCCCTTAACCTTTTAGTCTCAAGAGTAGTCAATTTTAACTCCTTAAGCCTATCCTCGTACGACTTTGACCTAAGAGACGGAATCATCATAGTTGCTCGTCTTTGAACTCTTTCGATTTTGTCTATATCTTTGCGCATATGCGGATTCCAAAATTGGACCGCGTACTCCAAATGGGGTCTAACTAATGATTTATAAAGAGGAACTATAATATCGCGCGATTTGTACTAAAAATTTCGAGCTATAAAACCTAACACTTTGTTCGCCTTATTGACCGCTGCTGTACTTTGTTTCGCTACTTTTAAATCACCAGTGACTATAACTCCTAAATCTTTTTCCTGCTCTATGCTTGTTAAATCTTTCCCTGACATACTATACGCAAAATTACCGTTACGCGAACCTATATGCAAAATTTTGCACTTATCCACGTTAAATCTCATTTGCCATGTGACTGACCAATCAACAATTTTATTCAGATCTTCCTGAATTTTACCTCTATCTTCGTCATTAATCGCCCTACCACCCAGCTTCGTGTCATCCGCAAACTTTGAAACTGTACTGACTAGGCCGACATCTAAATCGTTAATATATATAAGAAAAAGCAAGGGGCCGATCAGCAGAAAACTAAACAAAAACAAAAATGTGATTACAGAAAATGAATGCAGGTGCACAACATTGGACTGTTTGGATGTGATAGAAGATTGAGGGAAATCTTTGTTTACTGTGAAACACAAGTTATTTATGCAGAAACTTTAAATATATTTACAGTATTACGTCGATACAATATATGAGAAAGAGAAAACTTCATCAACTTGAGTAGTCTAAGCATCATCATCCTGTTTGCATATACGTTTTGTGTTTCGTATTTATCAATTATTACGAAAGAATTCATTTATAACTTGAAGAGCCTAATCATTTTCATTAATCAGTAAAGTAACATAAATATCATCAACTGTTGCTGCAAAATAGAAGTCAACATCTCCTTCCTTGACTAATCAATTTTAAAATTAGAAAGAGCCGTGTTGAGCAGAAAACTGAGATTTGTTTATAAAAAACGTCTGAACAGGTAGCGAGAACAACGTGAAAAAAGTGTTAGCAGCTGACGAGGAAGCTTCTAAACAGTGGCTGCATCCTCCAGCGCAGGACACATCAACGCGAAGAGGCGACGTCAAACCAAAACATCAACGCGCTGGTGGCCAAACTTCCTCAAATCTCCGTGCAGCGGGCTGTCTACGGTTGGCCAGACTGGCAGTCGACGGCCTGTTGCGAGGCACGGTCAGAGTGCCGATCGGCTCCCGGGGCCGGACCTATTCTCAGCGTGCTATTTTTTCAATTACAGGGAACAATTGCGTGCTCCCCGAACTACTCTTACTCTCTGGCGACATTAAGACTAATCCAGGCCCCACTACAACTTACACATGTCACCATACACAAAGACATAGACACAATAGCACCATGAGACACATACAGAAGTATAATATTAACATATTACAGTACAACGTAGATGGCCTCACAAACAAAATCATGCAGCTTAGGGAATTCGTACACAAACAAATCATTCACATAGCACTTATACAAGAAACAAAACTAAAACGCACACACAAAACACCCACCATCCCTGACTTCACGGCGATCCGTCAAGATCGTACTGGGGTTAACGGGGGTGGACTCATCACTTACATACGTAAAAGCATTAGCTACACTGATGCTACCCAAAACATTACAAACACAATCCAAGCAGATAACACGATAGAAATACAGGCAGTTAACATTAAAACACGCGCAAAACACACCACCACACTAATCAACATTTACATCCCACCAGATAGTTCACCTCAGGTGCCAGCCAATTACAATCCACAGTTACACAATCTTGCCTCTCTCACTAATGTCATCTTAGGAGGAGACTTCAACGCCAAAGACACTAGTTGGTACCTGCACAACCAAAACAACACCAGAGGCGCCAATATAGCCACACAACTAAACAGCCTCTTCATTCTTAACAATACAGAAGAACATACACACATACCACATCAAGCAGGATACTCAAACTCCTCCCCAGACATAACGTTCTGTTCCCCCTCACTAACAACACATACACAATAGAGAACAGAAAAACAACTGTCATCAGACCACCTGCCCATCATCATTACAACACATTCTACACTGCCCCAACAGCCTTAGGCACACTTACAGAAATTACAAGAAAGCTGATTGGGAACAGTTCAAAATACAGACTGAGGAACAATTCACCACATTAAACAGCACACCCATCATAAACATCGATACAACACTCAAGACATTTAATCAGATTATCAATAATGCAAACAAATACATACCCAAGGGCAACATTAGGAAATACAACCCAAATTACACTCGAGAAATAGCCCACCTCATAAGGCAACGTAACAACCTCAAACATAACACACAAACACCACACACAGAAGCCATAAAGCAGCAGATACAACAGCTCAACACAGAAATAAACAACAAACTCAAAGAAAAACAAACAGAAACATTCAGGGAATTCATAACAACACTAAACCACTCCACAGATACATACAGGCTATACAAGACTATAAACAGCATTACCCACTCTAACAGCGGCATTCACACCTCACACGCGGCTATCTGTCGCAGCCAAAATAATATCCCAACATACACACAACAAGCTAACATTCTAGTTAATCACTACGCAAAGATAAGTCACTTAAACAGAGACAACAACCAGAAACACGCAGACAAACAAACAGCCAGACACAAGAAAACCTACAGACTCGACACGACCATTACACCCTTCAATACAGACCAGACCACCAAGATCATCAAAAACATTAAAAATTCGAAGGCTACTGGACCAGACAACATATCTAACATACACCTTAAACACTTGGGCCCACAAGGAATACTAGCTCTCACAAATATCAGCACATATTCATACCAACACTGTATTATTCCTGACATATGGAAACAAGGTAAAATTATTACACTACTCAAACCAAACAAAAATCCAACAGAACCAGCTTCCTATAGACCCATTACTTTACTATGCACACCTTCCAAAGTAACAGAAAGACTAATCTTACAAATCACCAACCCACACATACCACTATCGCCTACTCAACATGGATTCAGACCTCACCACTCAACCATGACATTACTCACTAACCTGATGCAGCACATCATGGATGGCATTAACTCTAGAAGACCAGCTCAACGTACACTATTAGCAACAATAGACATTAGTAAAGCATTTGATGCTATCCCACGCTTCCCTCTCATAAACAAAATACTCAACACAAACATGCACAATAACACCAAAAGGTGGCTGAGCAACTATCTCTCAGGAAGATACTCACATGTCACATTTAATGGCAAGTCATCCAAAAACAAGCTTTTTCCGAACGGGGTCCCTCAAGGCTCTGTTCTCTCACCAACACACTTCAACTTATACATGCATGACATTCCAACACCCATAGATAACAAGCTTACCTTATCATCATATGCAGATGATATCACTCTAACATCCACCCACAACAACATCGACACCGCTACAAATAACCTACAAACATACATAAACAGTATACAAGACTGGCTCACACACAATAGACTCAAAGTAGCGCCCACAAAATCAACCATCACCTTGCTTACAAGCAACACAAAAGAACACCAGGTAATTCCACAACTTACAATAAACAACATCAACATTCCACACACTCACAGAACCAAAATACTAGGTGTCACATACAACACATCATTATCTTTTGCAAACCACATTCAGGACATTAAAAACAAATGTACGTCAAGACTTAACACGCTTAGGGTACTAACAGGCGCAAACTTTGGACACCAGCAGGAAACAACATCACTCATCTACAAACAATATATTCGCTCAGTTATGGACTATGCTAGCCCATGCTGGGCACCCATTATCTCAAACACACACATAAACACCTTACAAACAATACAAAACAACGCACTTCGTATCATTACAGGATGCACTCAAACAACACCAATAGAACACCTGCACACAGAAACAAAAATACTAAAAGTTAGGGAACATTTAGACATGAGGGGAACACAATTCATGGCAGCAGTGACAACTAACCCACAACACCCTTGCCACTACATGTACAATCATGCACCAACACCTCGCACCATTAAGGTAACACCAGAGAGACATTATAACCAAATACTCCATTCCATACCACGCCCCACAGACATCACACAGTACAGAAAACACATACACACACACCTAACCCACAAAGCACTGACACGACTCGGTCTGAATGCGGTCCTAGGTGCGAAGCCGCCGCCCATTAACAGGTCAGAGATCAGCCTGAGCAGATCGGATCAAGTTAACTTAGCACGATTCTGATGTGGACATCACCCCAACTTATGGACATATAAACACAGACTAGACAACTCCATAGACGACACCTGCCACCTGTGCCAAGACACACCACAAACAATTGAACACATTATGACGGACTGTACCGCTCTAGCACAACAACGAACACAACACAACATCACGAGTGCGCTGAACCTCTGGTCCACTCCGGAGAGGGCGATCGGTTACCTGCGTGCCGCCGGCTTGCTCGATCAGGGTTGGCTGATCGGCTAAACAACAACAACAACAACAACAACAACTGAACTAGGTTTTGTTGAAGCAGAATCTAGAATTTTTTTATTCCTCACGGTCGACCAATTATTTCAACAGTAGATTATAGCGTTTACATAGTTTCTTGGGGCCGGGGTCAAATGCCCCCTTTGCCCCCATTATAATCTACTACTGTATTGCTTTAAGGAGCAATCAGTGATTGGTTTAAAAGTTATTTGTCCAATAGATATGATTTTGTATCAGTAAATAAGGTTTGCTCAACTAAAGCACTTGTCAAACATGGTGTGCCACAGGGCTCAGTTCTGGGTCCACTGTTATTTTTATTATATATAAATGACCTTCCACATTCATCTGATATACTGAACTTCATAATGTTTGCAGATGATACAACTCTCTTTTTCTTGCAAAGATGTTAATACAGCTAAGAATATATTTCATTCAGAATTCATCAGTGTAATGAAATGGTTGACCACCAATAAACTCTTCCTAAATACCAGTAAAACAAATTTCATGATTTTTACTAATAAAAGAAATGTATATCTTGATGAAAATGTTAGTGAAATTGCCATAAAGGAGTGTACTGTAACAAAATTTCTTGGTGTAATGCTAGATAAGAATTTGCAATGGAGTGATCTTGTAAATTATATCATGAAAAAGATTTCAAGGAGCATTGCTATAATGTTTAAACTTAGAAATGTAGTCCCTAAACAAGTTTTAGTGACTCTATCATACTCTTGTTCTTCCTTATATAACATACTGCACCCTTGTTTGGGGAAACTCCACTAACAATGCATTAAATGGTATATTTGTCATCCAAAAAAATGAGCAATAAGATTATTATCTGATGCTGATTTCCTTGATCACTCTAGTGCATTATTTGAAGAGCTAAACCTACTAAAGCTCAACAATATAACCAAACTGGCACATTTTATTTTTATTTACGAGTGTAAGAACAAAATCATTAATTTGCAATGGGTAAATAGATATTTTGTAACTCATCAAGAAATCCACTCGTATCAGATCAGAAATAGATCATAGCTTGTTATACCTCAATTTAGACTGTCTTCATGTCAAAAACTACCCATTTTCATTGGATTGAAACTATGGAATGACTTCCATGCTGATATAAAAAATATTGTGAATGTAAATTTGTTTAAAACCAAGTTGAAATCCCGATTAATAATGGCATACTAACAAAAATCTAGGATTAATGTCCACTAATATTGTTTAATATTGGAATACATGTTTTAACTATTAATAATACTTATTTACTTATTTATTTATTTATTATTATTAATTTATAACAACTAGCTGCTTATTTTTAATAAGAGCCCAGTAAAGCCTAAAGCTTAAGGGCCAAATTAAATAAAATAAATAGTCGAGCTTCACAATTATTCATGTCATTGTAAATTGAAATTTTTTTTTTTTTTATTATTATTAATAAAGATTATTCTATCTATCTATCTATCAATATAGTATAGAACTATAGAATGTATACCTCAGTAATTTTATTGGGGGTGATATCAAGCTGTTCAAGACAGCTAGACCAGAGTCTAGCTGCTCTCTTTCAAAGTATGCTTCTTGAACATTCATGCACTTAGGTGAAGGTTCAGGTGTACACTATTTTCAATAACATGACTTGGGAGTGATCTGAAAGCACTCCCAATAACTTTGTGTGTGTTTTGAATGGGTTACAACAACGATAGATATAGTCTACATTTAGTTCCCATTTTCTATTAAGTACCATACGTAGCTATGTACTGTGAATGTCTGGGCAGAAAAATATTTCCTCAATATATGCCTCTCTAAGCTAATTATTTCACACACGTACATAATGAACAAGAGAACAGAACACTTTGCTTCCTAAGCACACTTCCTTTGATTACTCAATAGTATTTAACACTAGTTGTGTTAGCTTTTGATTCAGGCTCTCTATTAATTAATGTAGGTATTTTTAAATAGCTTTTGAATAGACTCTCTACTTATATATTTTGTATGTTTTATATACTTACATAGACATATGTATAAAATACATTGCTGCATAGTTGAATAAGAAAAGGGTAAAATAATTTTATATTTGACAATTTACCAAAAATTTGATTTTTTCAGTGAAAGCTATCACTATTCAAATCTCAGAACACACAGTTTACACCTAAATACACAGCAATTTCTTAAATGTTACTTATACAGAGAGAGTTTGGGCTTAATCTGATAGGAAATTTTTTTTAAAAATCCATTGAAGTGGGGGTAAAACCCCCCTTTAAAAGCAATGTTGGGAGTAATGGCATTACTAGTAATGCTGTTATGTAATTGCATTATTATTTTAGTAGCTGTAGCATTAATGCCATTACTTTTGAGATGGTGTAACAAAAGTGGTAGCAGCACTACTTTTTAAAGTGATTTTAATCATTACTCGCTACTCATTACTTTTAAACTAATCATTTGACTGGTATCATTTATTAGCTGTTAATTAGTTGTTAGCTCCTATAAACGAGGAGGACTATCAGATGCCATTTTTGGAAAACTAGTGTTCCTGAAATCAAACAACACACACTTAAAAAATCTGCGAGATTAGTTTTTTAGACAGGCCATTTTTTTATTTGAGTTTTTTATTTTTTTGTCATATAGAGTATAATTTGGTATTGTTAAGGCTTTTTTACTCTTTAGTCTTTTCTTAAAAGTAGCGGTAGCCATAACATTTCTTTTTTATCAATGTAACGATAGCAGTAATGCCATTACCTATAGAAAGTAATATGCCCAACTCTAGTGATAAGTTGTTCACATTCTTTGCTTTAGAGAACATATAAAACATATTATGGTTTTCAGCGAGTAATTTTCCTGTAATCTACAACTGAACTAATTTTATATAATTCATTTCCAGTTTCACAAACTTGAGCAAAACTCGGAAGTAAGATTGGAACTTGAGAAAAACAAATCTTATGCTGTTCATAAGCAAATAGAAAATGCCTCAAAATCAACACCAAGTAATGTCATTAATTTGCATAATTTTGAGAGTAATGTGAACCATAAAGATCAGTTCATACAAAAGAATATATTCAAGTGTTCTATTTGCCCATACCAGACAAAGTTGAAACCAAATCTTAAAAGGCATTTGAGAGTTCATACAGGAGAAAAACCTTTCAAATGTGATCTTTGTTCTTACACTGCATCACAGAAATGTGACCTTCAAAAGCATTTAAGAATTCATACTGGAGAAAAACCTTTTAAATGTGATCTTTGTTCTTACACTACATCACGGAAAAGTGAGCTTCAAAGGCATTTAAGAATTCATACTGGAGAAAAACCTTTTAAATGTGATCTTTGTTCTTACGCTGCATCAGAGAAGTATCTAATTCAAAGGCATTTAAGAATTCATACTGCAGAAAAACCTTTTAAATGTGATCTTTGTTCTTACACTGCATCACAGAAGTATCAGCTTCAAATGCATTTAGGAATTCATACCCGAGAAAAACCTTTTAAATGTGATCTTTGTTCTTACACTGCATCAGCAAAAGGTCTGCTTCAAAGGCATTTAAGAATTCATATTGAAGAAAAGCCTTTTAAATGTGATCTTTGTTCTTACACTGCATCAGAGAAATATCTGCTTCAAAGGCATTTAAGAATTCATACTACAGAAAAACCTTTTAAATGTGATCTTTGTTCTTACACTACATCACGGAAATATCAGCTTCAAATGCATATAAGAATTCATACAGGAGAAAAACCTTTTAAATGTGATCTTTGTTCTTACATGGCATCACAGAAAGGTCTGCTTCAAAGGCATTTAAGAATTCATACTGGAGAAAACCCTTTTAAATGTGATCTTTGTTCTTACACTGCATCAGACAAATATCTGCTTCAAAGGCATTTAAGAATTCATACTGCAGAAAAACCTTTTAAATGTGATCTTTGTTCATACACTACATCACGGAAATATCAGCTTCGAATGCATTTAAAAATTCATACTATAGAAAAGATAGGTGATCCCTATTAGGCATATTCCTCATGTGTCTTTAGTCCTGCCATCAAGGGGTTTAGCAATAGGGTATGAGGAACACAAACGTGTAACCCTGACTAAATTCACCAAACACAAAAAGAAATATGGAAACATCTAATAAGGAAAACTCATATTGGCAGGATGTTGCCCAGGATAAAAAGGTCCCCTCAACCCGCTTACGCACCATGGTGGGTGAGGAGAGCACTGGTGCAATTTTTCTCAGGCCCAGAGAAGAAGAAACTTCACCAAAGGGATCATTGCAGGGAACCCCACCAGGCCAAAATAATGACCCTGGATCCCAGCAGTATCAATGAAAAATGGCCCCAAAAAGAAACCTATGTAGGTATGATATGATGAAGTGGACCATTGAATTAAAGAAGATAATTTTACACTGCTCTGAATACTCATGGTTTGAGAAATGGAGCAGACAGAAGAATGTAATCCTAGCAGAACAAATCAGAAGTTACAATATTAGCCTCACAAGCACATAAGTACCTTACAGAGGAATAAATTAGCAATATTAAACAAAGCACTCTTAAGGAAGCAAATGAGGACTACATTGCTCGAGAAGAAGAAAGGGATGAAAAAAGGAGAAGATTATGGACAAGAGAAGAGAAATGGACTACAAAGTATGCCAGACAGAAACATGAGAGACCGAAGGACATCACAAGGGAATGGAGAGAGATCATCATCCACTTTTGCCCATGTAAGAGAGAGACTCCAGCTGCAAGATTGACTTCTCAGAAGTACAATTTCATAGCCCAGAAAGTATTTAATGAACAAGAAATAGAATACATGAATGATGAAATAGATAAGCTTATCCACAATGAACCCTGTTCCACTGGCTTGACACAGCACAAAATACTGGAGATGATTCATCTGATAGCTCATTGGGCACACAAAGCAGACAGCATACCAGCCAACATTCTCTAACCAATCCAAACCACCAGATAGGAATGGGTGGTTCACCAGTCACCACCCAGTTCACCTGGATCCTTTGATTCACCATTACCTTCCCCAGCCACATCAAGGACCCCCCCCTCACCACCACCATGCCATGAAGATAAATATTTACAGCAAATAGAAACAGAGGAAGAATTAGCAAATCTAATTGAATTAATTAAGACCATGAGTATGGAAAACTGGAACTGGCACCAATTGATAACCTTGGTAAATATAGGCAGTTTAAACAACTTTTATGCAGAATGAATGTAGCAATTAATAGACTAGTCTCAATCAACACAGACCTTACTGAACTTAATCAAATTATGCTGCTGGCCTATATATGCAAAAGAAACTTGTCCCAAATTTCAAACTGAAGCCCTCCAGTCAAAACTGCAAGTGTAAACCAAAACCTCCTCCCTCGAAAGTTAAATTAACTAAACAACTACATGAGCCAGACATGAACTGAACCAAATAAAACAATATTTCCAAGCATCCCCACAACAAGGAAAACTAAAAAAAAACAAACATGGAAAATAAAGAGAAAGTATAACTTGAGAGACAATCACTAAATGACAAGGCACTGGAATTGGAGGGAAGAATCCCAGCCATCATAGCCAATAGAATCAGGAATAAACAAAAGTAGATAAACATGAAAAACCATAACAAACAATTTTTATTCAACCATAGAGGCTTTTACCAAAATCTCATTAGAGAAAGAATAGTAGTCCATGACCTACCAGATCAGATCCAGTTGGAGTCATACTGGAAGCCCCCTCTTTGAAACCCCAAAACAGCTTAACCAGAATGCTGACTGGATAGAGACCATCAGGGTAGCAAGTGAGGGTAATCCAGAAATGGAGTTATTTATGATGGAAGATAAGGTAAGAAAGAAATTGGCAAAATTCTCCAACTTTGAAAAACCTGGCCTAGATAAGCTCCCAAATTTCTGGCTAAAACAGATTATGGCATTATACCATCATTACACTACCGCCTTTCACAGAACTTTGCAGGGAGAAGAAGAAATCAGAATGGCTTACAAGTGGAGATACAACCCTCATCCTTAAGACTCATGAGACAAATTTCCCAAATAAGTATTGCCTAATTTGCTGCCTCACTACCCACAGGCTATTTTAGCATGTATTAATACACAAAATGTGCATTATTAAATTTTTTTTATGTATCTTTAAAAATTATTTTGTGTATTATTAAATTTGTGCATTATTAAATTTAACATTATATGGTCATATGTGATATTTCTGTAATGTTTAAAATAATGCATTAAAATATATAATGCGAAAACCTTATCAACTGTGCGCTCAACTCATCAGATTAGTTACATTTCAAAAATTATATTCACATAGTGACAACTCAATCAACCTATTTTCTATTTTAGAATGATAAAATATATTTCAGTCTTATCCTCTGTGTGTCAGGGCCACAAGGCCTATTTTTTCAAAAGCCTACTGAATAGTTTCTACCCAGTCAACAATTATCGTAGGCTGTAGGGTTATAGTCAATTTTTAGAAATTATAGTAGGATATCACTGGTATATCGTATGAAACCAACGATGACAAAGATAAGTCAATGCTGAGTACAGCAGTTCTCAGTGCATGTATGGCTTCTACGATAAGGCTTGCAAAACTTACTATATTCGGATGCCAGGACACCAGGTATTAAGTTGGAGTACACTAATATAAGGATATAAATAGGTAACTAATAAAATAACAGAATATCAAAGTACATTTATTTTTCCTAAATATTTATAAAATATGGTACTGTACTTTCCTGTTATCCTGGACTTACAATTGAATGAATGCCATGCTTTCATTATTCCAGATCTTGACTTAGCAACATTTGCACTACAGTACAGAGATGCCTGTGCATTACCCAGTGTTTCAAGTATT
The DNA here is from genome assembly GCA_023014485.1 of Bathynomus jamesi. NCBI lineage: Eukaryota > Metazoa > Arthropoda > Malacostraca > Isopoda > Cirolanidae > Bathynomus > Bathynomus jamesi. The sequence continues at coordinate 90,353 of JAJOZX010001539.1, read as the reverse complement.
GGAACTTCAAACCTGATTAAAAGACTTCTGCAGTTAGAAAATCAGGAATTTGATGTGTTGATCTTTGCACTTGGTTGGATTACACTGGTCAACAAAGATTTTTCATCAGAGTAAAATTTGTGTTGGCTGGATAGCATTTTTCATGCTGATTCCAAAACTGCATTCAGATTTTTTCTAGCACGTATAGTTTTCAAGATGAAGGCATATATATAACTACACAGATTTAACCATTTTAAATAGGCAAAATACTAATATTTCAATATTTTATTGTGTTTTTTAGTTTATTCATCTTATTTATTTCAATTATCTTAATTATACATCTTATGTATTTCAGGTGTGAGCTTTTACGTCTAGCAGCCGTGCTTTGTGTGTCAAAAGATCAGTCCAGTCCAAGAACTTGTTGTGTCAAGTTGGTGTACATTTTTTTTTAATTTATAGTTTGCTCAGGTCAGTCAACATGCCTCGACAATGTAAGAATGACCCCGACAAGTTCTGTTTCGTATGCGGCCAGTTCACAACTAAAACACAGCGATGAAATATTACAACCGACATTAAGAAAATATACAAGTTATACTTTGGTTGCCATCTAGGTGACCAAGATAAACCATGGGCGCCACATCAAATCTGTTCTGGCTGTTCAAATGGATTACGTGATTGGCTTAACAAAAAGAAAGCTTCAATGCCATTTGCCATACCCATGATATGGAGGGAGCCGAGAGATCATCATGAAGACTGTTATTTTTGTAGTGTGAACTTAATGGGGTTTTCTGCCAAGAACAAACACCAGATTGTATATCCAAACTTGGATTCAGCACGTAGACCAGTAAAACATGATGAAACATTGCCCATTCCAATTCCCCCAAGTGATAGGCTAGATTCTATCATAGATGACATGGAAAGTGATGAAGGTGCAACTGGCATTTCCGGACCATCTACAGAACCAGAGTACACTTTTGAAGGTAGATATTTAGAGCCTAAAAAGTTAACCCAAGGACAGTTGAATGATCTTGTTAGAGACTTATCGCTTATTGCATAATGGTAATATAATGCCATCCATCCCCATTGCCCATTCCGTCCATCTAAAAGAGACATATGACAATATGGATATACTACTTAAGGCAATCAAATACGACAGTCATCAATGGAATGTTTGTGGAGATCTAAAAGTTATAGGAATGCTTATGGGTATGCAGTCAGGATTCACAAATGGATATGTGAAAACTTTCTTGGAAGCAACAAGTCACCTGCGTATAAGGATGGAGTCAAGAACCTCCTTGATGCCTTCAAAGAAATGGAGTGTCGAATGTCGTTAAATATTCACTTCCTGCATTCCCACTTAGATTTCTTTCCTGAAAACCTTGGTGCAGTGAGTGACGAGCAAGGAGAGCACTTCCATCAAGATATTCAGATGATGGAGAAGCGCTACCAAGGATATTGGAATGAAAGCATGATGGCGGACCATTGTTGGATGCTGTATCGTGACAATACAATCCAGGCCAAATTTACAAAAGGAAATCATACTCACAGCGCTTTTAATAAAATAATGTATATATTCTTTATTCATAAGTACATTGAATAAAGTATATGATGTATTTGTTGTTTAGCATTCCTAAGTGTGATCTATACATCCATAAATTTCTTATAGCAATATCAAAAACTTAAAAATATCAAAACCAGTGTATCTATATAAACTATACGTGCTAGAAAAAAAATAAAACCAGATTCGGAATCAGCGCGAAAAATGCATTAAGAAAAGTATGATCATGTTTGTGATGAGAAAAAAAAGTTTCATTTTGTTGGCCAGTGTTATTACAGCAAAAATGCATTCAGCAGATGTGGAAAGACTTAAGTCTTATAATGTTCTCAAAACAACTGATTATTCTCAGCTGTCTTCAGATGTGCTCATGAACTATCTTTATGTTAGGCATAACATGCTAGATGTGTCACACTTTGATCCAAGAAGTGTGGTGTTGCTATGGTTAAATGACAAAGAAGAGAACCAACAAAGCACAAGACTCAACAATGGTATGGGTCAGTGTTTTTAGAAGCGTCAGATATTGAAAAAACTGTTAGCAGTACTAAAAAATTATGTTCTAATTTTGAATATACACTCAACCCCCAGTTAACGATGGGGTTACATTCCATAAAACATTAAGTTACGTGAATTTATTGCTAAGCAGGGGCTTTATAACATGATTTCAATGGGGATACATTCATCGGCATTGCAAAAATGTTGTGTGTGTAGCCTAAGCATGTGTGTGTGTATGAACTAAAACAGAGAGAATACTAAATTATAACAAGAGATAAATGGTAAATGAAATAAATACAGTATGTATTTATCTTATGCGGACATCAGGGTTGCATTTTGGGCAGCTGTCTTAATTTCTGAAGCATTCTTCAGTATCATCGAGATCATCAACTGGGCCAAACCACGATGTCTACCGATAGCACTAGGTCCTTCACCTTCTTCATGCCTTCGAAGAATGTCCATTTTAACCTCAAGCGTTACTTTTTTACGAGACACTTTGTCCTTAGACGATGCAGCAGGGGATGTAGCCTTACTTTTTCCAGTCATGGTGATTGGTAACAGTAACAAGACTTGCAAATCATGAACAATAACGATAGCTAACACACACAAAACATGCGCGGTGTTAAAACTCACTGCGTGATGATGTCACTCTGATGTAGGTCTCAGCCAATGAGAGAAAATGGCAACCATTATCTTCGAGCGCTAACTAAAGCATATCGCTTGAGGCATCATTCTGGCGAGATAACGATATTGTTACGCGGGAAATGGTATTAATTCCTTACGATTGTTAAAACGAATTAACGTTAAGTGAATGATCATTGTACAGGGGTTTACTGTACTACTAATTTTGAAAGTCTGACTCATTTTTTTGTACTTTGTCACAGGTGTATATTTTTTAAATTTCCTTAGAATAGCCTATGTCACTACCACCTATAAACTATTTACTGGCCTAATTACAGACAGTATATATGAATGCCTAAATGCTGGAGACTATCTGGAGAAAGAGCAAAAAGGATGTAGAAGAAACTGCTTTGGAACAAAGGATCAGCTGCTCAACAAAAAACTATCCTTGAAGACTGTAAGAATAGAGGCAGAAACCTAAGTATGGCATGGATAGACTATCAAAAGGCATTTGATAGTGTCCCACACTCCTGGATTTTGGAATGCCTCAAGCTGTACAAAATCCATCTATGGAAAAACTATACGCGCTCACAACATGGTATCATATGTGGTACATTTATTTCATAATTAAATATAAATTATTAATTAATTGAATTAAATATCTATACAAAATTGCCTCGGGATTGGCGACATAGCCTATTGGGAATGAAATAATTGAATTGCCATACGTACAAAGAACCTGTATGTATGAATCAGCCCCACATAGCAACAAGAAAACTCAATTTATTGTTTAGTCTACCAAAAGGTAGTAGACACAACAAAATCTTGCTAGATCGGCAAATAATAATGAAAATACAAGCGAACCAAGGAACGGCTCTCAGGGCTGTTTATTCCAAGCAAACGCTTTAAACTGGGAAAACGTGTCTAAATTTTCCCTCAAGTCCTGAGTGAATTCCTTATAATTTAAAACCTAATGACTAAAAAAGGATAGGCCTATTCCTTCAGGGGTTTATATAGTGACTGCCTATATTAATTACCTTAAGTAAATTCCCCGCGTAACCCCATCGTGGCGGCCCTACACCGAAAATGACCGTCACGCCCTACATCGAAACAAACAAAGACCCAGCAAAAATAAGGTGAGCAATTTCAGTTTTTTTATTAACATAAGGCTTTCCCAACTCCCGATGCTAGAATTACCGTAATCAATATAAATATAAAGAGGTCCTTTAAAGACCTACATATTTATAACTCTCTAACGAAAAAACATAGGGCCTTTGTCGGTAACCCTCCACTGAAGTCTGTTTGGAAATTTCCAACGGATGAGGGCACAGGCAATCAACCCATAGCCCTATATAGTTTTTTCAAATGGTGGCCTGTGTATGGGGAACTAACCCCTCTAAAATTTACACTGACACACGCAGTGGCTAGGCTTAACTCAGTAGGCCTAACCCCAATTTCAACCGTGACCCCACTATAGTTTTTTCATATGGTGGCCTAAGCAACTGGGAACTGATTCCTTTACCTTTACACTAATCGAAAACAAAGGCTTGTTCATTTAACAGGCATAACTTATTTTAGGTCCTAAAAATAATAGGCCCGCAACATTAAGCCTATTTAATAGGTCCTACTCTTCAAATTCAAAACTAAGCCTTGTTAATTTAACAGGCTTAACTCATTTGAGGTCCTATAAAATAATAGGCCCAAACATAAGCCTACTTGGTAGGCCCAACAAATAGGCCTATTTAGTAGGCCCACCTAACTTTACCTTACATAATAGGCCTACCTCTTAAAGTAGGCCTTACTCTTTACACTCAAGGCCTATCCTAACTAAAAACATTGTGAATTTTTAATTTAACCTGTGGCGCAGGTTATATAAAAAACTTATTACTGTACAGTAATTTAACTTGCTCAACATCATAAAAATTAAACTCAGAACTTTAACACTAACAACAATTATGGAAGACTTGGAAAAAAGGGTAAGAAACACAGACCTTGGGGCTACGGCACCATCTCAAAATCACAAAAAATTAATGAGGAAAAAATCAGCACGTAAAGGTGTCATCACCAAACTGTACAATGATTTCAAACAAAAGGAACCTACAAGATATGATCTTGAAACAACATTAAATTCTATTACTCGTTACAAACAAGACATTTTCATACTAGATGAAGACATAATTACAGAAATTGATGACACAATTGAACTAACAGATGATGAGTATTCTACTCTCCTACTTGACAATGAAAATTACATTACAAAAAATTAACAACTATATTTCTGAAATTCAAAACCAACTTGATGAGTGCAAAAAAGAAGACACATACGAAAGCTTCTTAGAAGCTACAAGAAATGCTTCATTTAGCCCTCCCAATGTGGCTGAGGGCAATGAGCTAAAATCAAAATTGCCTACACTTGCAGTACCCACTTTTGAGGGTGACAGAGCCAAATTTCAATCTTTTATTGAAAAATTTCATAGCCTTATAGGTAATAAAAACTACATTACAGATGTTGATAAATTTAGTTATTTAGTGAACTATCTGAAAGGCCCAGCCTTAAGATTAGTGGAATCACTACCAGCCATAGGTGCTTCTTATTCTGTAGCAATAGAATTACTTAACAGAAATTACATGAATAAGGATGAAATTATACATGATTTGGCTCTTAAAGTCATGAACATGCGAACCCCAAAAGACAACTATGGTGACCTCTTTGACTTTTACTGTGAGTTTGAATGTCTCATGGGACAACTTAAAAACAATAATTTAAACATTGCAGAAACAGCTTGGATCATTCAAGCTGTTGTTTTTGAAAAGCTCCCTTCTAAAGTCAAAGAGATATTTCATCAGAGGACAACTGACATATACCCTAGCCTTAAAAAACTAAGAGAAGATTTCCCAACTGTACTAGCACTTTACAAATCAAGTTACACACACCCAAAATTTAACACAGAACAAGAAAAAACCAACAATGCAGAAAACCAAAAACCTAACAAAAGATTTCAACACTTACCAGTTACATCAAAACACAACCGCAAAACTCAATTTGCAGAAAATAAAGTGACAGAAAAAGACTCAAAGACTCCTACTCTGCAAAACTTTAATGTAGCTACTTTTGAGTATAATCCCATACCATGCAAATTTTGTTTTAGCAGTGAACATAATTCTACAAATTGTCCCAAATACAAAGACTTTACAGCAAGGTCAAAACGTTGTGAACAACTAAACTTATGCAAAAAATGCACTGGATCAGGGCACCAAAAATCAAATTGCAAATCAAATTTGATATACAGGATTGTATACAAAGTTTTGTCCGATAAATAAAATTTATTCAATAAAACCAAACATAATTAATCTTCAGTGGTAGAAAGATGTTCAAAGTAATCGCCTTTATTTGCAATACATTTTTGCCATCTTCCTGGCAATTTCCTGATGCCATGTGCAAAGAATGTCCGTGGTTTAGCGGTAATCCAGGCATCTAGAACAGCGTGAATTTCTTCCGCAGATGAGAACTTCCTACCACGAATTGAAGATTTAAGTGGGGAGAAAAGGTAAAAATCAGACGGTGCGAGGTCTGGTGAATATGGGGGATGTGGCAATACTGTAAAACCGAGATCGCGCAGTTTCTGAACAGTTTTAGCAGCTGTATGAGGCTTCGCGTTATCATGGAGGTAGTGAAGATGGTGGTATCCCCCATTAACTAGCCGCCGACGTCTTTGCTGAATTGCTACCTTCAAGCGATCTAAATGCTGACAGTAAATATCAGCATTTATTGTTTGTCCACGTGGCAATACCTCCAAAAGGAGAACACCCTTGCAGTCCCAGTATACCGAGAGCAGATGTTTACGAATGGTAAACGTCCGTTGAACTTCCACATTTGTGATATCACCATCTCCTCTCCAACTCATATGGTGATAGCTGCCATCATTGTCCCAATAGATCCAAACTTCGTCCATTGTAATTAATTGTCCCAAGAAATCATTTGCAGCATATTTCTCCAACAACTCTAAACATATTCGTTCACGGTTTCCTTTTGTTCAACAGTTAAATAATGTGGAATCCATCGATTAGATAAATAACGTTTCCCCATCTGAATAAGATGCTGCTGAATTGTTCTGTGACAAACTCCCACTTCTAATGCAATACTCCTAGTCGTAGCATACTTCTCTGTATCCAGAAAGTTTTGTATACCTGTGTTCAAATCCAGTGATGGTCGACCACAACGTGGTTTATCATCGACATTGAAATTGTTTTCCTTGAATTGAGCCACCCACCGACGACATGTACGTTCATTTGTTGTTTCAGCACCAAGTGTTGAATTTATCTCTGCTGCTATGATTGCAGGTGACATTCCACGTTTCCAGAAGAAATAAATCAGCTTACGTACGTCTCTTCGTTCAAATTCCATGCTTAAAAATAAGCAATAAATGATAAATGCAGCGAGAAATGAATGAAGAGAAAATGATGATGGCTGACGGTTGGGTAGGCTAGGCGCTATGTAGCGCCTAGCCCACGCATAGCCTATGCATAGTGTTCGAAGCACGAGAATTATATATGAAATAAATCAACCGAATTTCAGTAGCCATGGACCTCATAATTACAAGAATATCAGCGTTTATTCATCGGACAAAACTTTGTATACAATCCTGTACAATGTAAGTTTTGCAACAGTTTTGACCATGTTACCCCTATGTGTAATACACACACAGACATTGGAAAAACTGACAAACATTATGAACAAACACCCAAATCAAACCAAAACAAACAGAAACAAACCAAAAATGCTATGAATGGACATATCAGTTCATCTAGCATTAACCACAATTCAAAAATTCTTTTACCAACCACAACTTTGGAAATCCAAAACAAAAGAGGACAAATAGTACAGGTTAGGTGTCTTTTAGATACCTGCTCACAACAAACATTTGTAACTAAACAACTGATAGAAAAATTGGGACTTCAAAACCAACAAGGAGATGAAGATCTCTCTATTTCATCATTTATCAATAAAAACCCAGTACAAGCCAGTTTTAAAACTGCAAATATAACTTTAACTCTTGATGAAACATTTAAACCCTTAAGGTTGTTGTTGTGGACAAAGTAGAACAAGAAAAAATACAAATAGCTGGGTTAAAACAAGCTTTGCTCCAACTTCAAAATAAATACACGATAGCTGATAAAACCCTTAATGCAGATGTAGTTGATGATATACATATGCTCATGGGGGCTGACTATCTTCATCTGGTCCATAGAGGCATCATTAAAATTGGAGATGGAATAGCCATACAAACTCCCACAGGTATTGCTCTTTTGGGTGACATAACTAAATACCATCTTACTACTGACACAGAAAACACAGAACATGAACAAAATTTACGCAAAACAAAATCACCACAGTCACAAATTTCTGACTATGTGACAAACTCGAACTACAAAAACACTGTCATAATCCCACATCATTTGAATGAAAATGATTCCACATTGGATGAAGGGTTACAGCAGTTATGACTATTAGAATCAGTTGGCATAAAGGACAGTACTATTACACATGAAGACCAATTGATGACAGAACAATTTAAGGATACATTACAACACAGAGACAATCAATACTATGTGGAGCTGCCTTGGAAAACACCTTGTCCAGAAATAATGGACAATTTGAAAGTAGCTAAGGCACATCTGTATAAAAATTACAGAAAACTAAAAAATGACAATCTTTTAGAACAATACAACAACATATTCAAGGAACAAATAGAAAGGGGCTTCATTGAAGAAGTTACTGATGAACCCTTTAAAAAACGAGGTTGTCATTATTTAACACACAGGGGAGTTTACAGAGAAGACTCATCCACAACTAAACTAAGAGTAGTATACAACTGTAGTTTAAAAGACACAAATTCTGTTAGTTTAAATGATTGTCTCATGGAAGGCCCAAACCTTGTCTCAGATCTTGTAAAAATTCTCCTTTGCTTCCGTTTAGACAATTATGCAGTACAAAGTGACATAGAAAAAGCATTCCTCTGTATAAATTTGAAGCTTGAGTATGATAAAAATCATCTCAGGTTTTTGTGGTTGAATGATCCACATGACCTTAACAAAGGTTTCAAAACCTACAGATTTAAAGTAATTATTTTTGGAGCAAATTGCTCTCCAAGTATTCTTGCTTTAACAATTAGAAACCACCTAAACTTATTTCAAGAGGACTTAACAGTTCAGTTTTTAAAACAAAACTTTTATGTGGATAACCTCATTGGTTCCACTGTAACTGAAGAGGAATTGCTTGAAATTTACCAAATGTCACAACCCATAATGAAGCAAGGAAATTTTGGATTGAGAGAATGGGTTTCTAATTCTCCTAAATTAAATGAACAAATAACAAAAGACAACAATGGGAACATTGAACCAAACAATTACACGAAAACACTTGGAATGCTTTGGTTTTTAAAACAGAATTCTGAACACGATGACACTCTTTGCACGAAGAGTTATAACTTAAATCCAAATGCCAATACAAAAAGACAAGTGCTTTCAGAATCATCCAAAATTTTTGACCCCATTGGATTATATTTACCAGCAACCATAAGATCCAAAATCCTTTTGCAAGACTTATGGAAAAAGAAAATTGATTGGGATGAACCACTTTCAGTGGAAGACCAACTTCATTGGAAAAAATTAGCCACAGACTTGAACAAAGTTCAAGACATCTACGTACCAAGATGTGCTGGCTACAGATTGAAATCGCAAACACTACACATTTTTACAGATGCCAGCACACAAGCTTATGGGTGTTGTGCCTATTTAACAAGTGAAAATGAAAGTAACTTGGTTTATTCAAAGGCAAAAGTGGCACCCTTAAACCAAAAGAAAACTGTACCACAACTTGAATTATTAGCTGTCTCATTGGGAGTTAAAACAGCAAACTTTCTTTCACAAGTGTATAAAGAAGTTGACATAACAAACATTTACTTATGGACAGACAGTCAAATTTGTCTAACATGGGTGACCAACACAGATACAACTTCTTGCAAAAATATATTTGTGAAAAACAGACTAACAGAAATCAAAACTGCAAACACAAACCTTGGTATCAAATTTAGGTACATAAAAACAAAGGAGAATCCTGCAGACTTTTTGACAAGAGGGCTCTCTTACAAGCTGTTGAAAACAAATAAAATCTGGTATGAAGGGCCCGAATGGCTAACATGTGAGGATCTTTGGCCAGCCAAAGTAGTTAACCTCACACTCAACTCTACAACAACTGAAAAGATCACTGAGGACAAACCTATATTTGACTATCACCTTTATTCAGACCTAAACAAACTCTTGAGAATTACAGTCTATTGCTGCAAGTTTGTCAATAGCTACCTTCTCAAACACTGTCCTCAGAAAGCCTTTTCTAACTTAACAGAAACTGCAACAAAATACTGGCTCAAACAGATACAAGCTTCAGAATTTGACAAGGAGTTGAAGTATCTTAGGTCCAGTAGCACATTAAACAAAGGTATTCCTTCACTTGTCATGGATCTAAATCTGTACCTGGATACAGAGGGTCTGATAAGGTGTAAAGGAAGGCTTAACAAGTCAACTTTGACTTACAACTCTAAGCACCCAATTCTTCTTCCAAGGAGAAATCACTTCACAAAACTCATCATCAGGGATACCCACAACAAAATACACCACATGGGAGTCCCACAAACCCTGACAGAGCTGAGAAAAACTTACTGGCTACCAAAGGGTAGAACTGAAACAAAGAAAATTTTAAACACATGCATTCCTTGTAAACGTATCCATTCACGACCCTTTAAGACCCCAAGCCCTCCAGACCTACCTGTGGAACGAGTAACATTTACTCGGCCATTTGAAACCACGGGTATTGACTACACTGGAGCGGTAAATGTGAGTTTTGGAGACAAAATGGATTCAAAGGAATACAAAGTGTACATTGTACTCTTCACCTGTGCTGCCACACGTGCCATATGTCTAGACATAGTAGAAGATCTGACAGCAGAAGCTTTTATTGCTGCTTTCAGACGATTTTGTGCACACAATTCTGTACCCAAAACTATATGGTCAGACAATGCCACATACTTCAAATCTGGTGAAAGAATTATTCATCAGATTTGTGACAGTGAAACAGTACAAACTCATTTAACCAAACACAACATAACCTGGAAGTACATTCCTGTTAATACACCATGGTATGGTTCAATTTGGGAAAGAAACATACAAACTGTAAAGAACTGCCTTAAAAAGACTATTGGGACAAAACATCTACAACTTTTTGAACTCATGACTATTCTGTCAGAAATTGAAAATGTTGTCAACAACAGACCATTAACTTATGTGGGAGATGGTATTAATGAGCCAGAACCTCTCACACCAAACCACCTAATTAAGGGAGAAACAGTAAACATGTTACCAGAATCTGAACATAACAGTACAGAGGATCCAGATTGGGAAATAGGACACAAAGAACTCAACACAAAATACAAACATTTGACACAAATCAAGACTCAATTTATAACAAAATGGAGAGAAGAATACTTAACAAGTCTTAGAGAAAGACAAACAATTAACAAAACAAAGTTGGAATGATTCAGTCAAAATTGGGGACATTGTGTTGATACATGACAAGACACCAAGACAACATTGGTCAATGGGAAAAGTCTTGGAACTCAAAACTGGTGAAGACGAAGTTACCAGGGTTGTAAAACTGAAAACAGCAACTGGTGAAACCACCAGAGATATCACATTACTATATCCTTTGGAGTGTGGGGCTAAATTAGAACCATTACCCCAAAGGATGGATCAGGATACTATTGGGGAGGAATCTCTCAATGTGCCTGATGTAACTCAGACTAAACCAGACAGGCCTCAAAGAAAGACTGCTTTGAAAGCCAGAAAACTTTTACAAGAAAAAATTAAGACTGGTGACTTATAAAACTTACACAAACTGAGCAAAGTTAAAATGCTTAATAACTTTACTTTAATCCCATAAATTTCCTATACCTAAAGGGAGTCAAACTGATTGACATAACTTTAACTAAACTTGAGAAGTTGGCCTCTTGAACTTTAATATTTAAATAGGTCTTGAGTAACCTCTCTCTCCTAAATTTCTACTTTATTCTTTTCAATCCATTTCACATGGTTTAAAACAGTTTATCAAAAAATTTGATCTATAACATACAAATTTTTCTCCGGCCCCCCCCAGTATATGGAAAAACTATACGCGCTCACAACATGGTATCATATGTGGTACATTTATTTCATAATTAAATATAAATTATTAATTAATTGAATTAAATATCTATACAAAATTGCCTCGGGATTGGCGACATAGCCTATTGGGAATGAAATAATTGAATTGCCATACGTACAAAGAACCTGTATGTATGAATCAGCCCACATAGCAACAAGAAAACCCAATTTATTGTTTAGTCTACCAAAGAGTAGACACAACAAAATCTTGCTAGATCGGCAAATAATAATGAAAATACAAGCGAACCAAGGAACGGCTCTCAGGGCTGTTTATTCCAAGCAAACGCTTTAAACTGGGAAAACGTGTCTAAATTTTCCCTCAAGTCCTGAGTGAATTCCTTATAATAAAACCTAATGACTATAAAAGGATAGGCCTATTCCTTCAGGGGTTTATATAGTGACTGCCTATATTAATTACCTTAAGTAAATTCCCCGCGTAACCCCATCGTGGCGGCCCTACACCGAAAATGACCGTCACGCCCTACATCGAAACAAACAAAGACCCAGCAAAAATAAGGTGAGCAATTTCAGTTTTTTTATTAACATAAGGCTTTCCCAACTCCTGATACTAGAATTACCATAATCAATATAAATATAAAGAGGTCCTTTAAAGACCTACATATTTATAACTCTCTAACGAAAAAACATAGGGCCTTTGTCGCTAACCCTCCACTGAAGTCTGTTTGGAAATTTCCAACGGATGAGGGCACAGGCAATCAACCCATAGCCCTATATAGTTTTTTCAAACCATCCTACCATCATTAGAACTTTAACAAACCAGATTACAAAATGGAGAATGAACATCAATCTCATCCACGAAAATGGAAAAATATCCATCCCCATGTCAAGGTTATGAAGGGTATATTCCAGGGAGAGAGCTTGTCAACCTTGCTATTCTGTCTCACCCCGGACCCCCTAAGCAAATTACTTAACAACAATAACAAGGGCTACAACCTCAGTCAAACTAGGCGAAGAAATTCAGACAGTGTTCTCAACCATCTACTGTTTATGGATGATTTGAAGCTCTATGCAGACTTTGACCAAAACCTAGAATACCTATTATGGATCATACATACATACTCCAGTGACATAAAAATGAAGTTTGGATTGGATAAATGTGCTAAATGTTCACTTAGGGGAAATAAGAAAATACAAACACACACCATCATTTTAGAAAGAGACACTGAGATTAAGGACTTGTAAGAGGATAGTTCCTACAAATACCTTGGAATAGAAGAAAGTGGTAATATAGAACATTGGCAAGTGCAAGAGAAAATCAGTGGAGAGTATGTGCAAAGACTGAAAAAGATCTGCAAGACCCAACTTCCATCAAAGAACAAAATAACCGCTATAAATCATCTTGCCATCCCTGTTATTAATTATAGTACTGTATAGGAATAATAGACTGGCTACAATCAGAACTCAACAAATGATGTTAAGACCAGAAAAAGTAAAAACATTTGTGCTTGAACAACAGGCCAAACATGCAGAAGAATGGGAACCACATCAAAGGGCTGGAAAATACTATCAAGAACTACAGAAGGACTACATCAGTAAAGAAGGATAATTGGAATGGCTAAGGAGAGGAGTTCTGCAATATGACAAAGTGTAACTAATACTGGGTGCCCAAGATCTTGCACTCCTAACAAATGCACTTAAGAAAATGGCTGGACTCAGTAATAATGACAGATGTAGATTCTGTCATGTTGAATAGAACAGAAACAAAGGCCAATGAAAAAAAATATATATTTATTTGCAAAGAATCAAAGTGTATTCATAAAATCTGATATGAGAAACAATACAAGTTAGGCACAGGGCCGTAACTAGGGTTTAGAAATTAGTGAGGTCCAGATTTTTTTTTAGTGCGGCGGGACGAGCAAAATTCAGACCAAAATGACATCTACAAACACAACCCAAGCTATACACTAAACACAAAACACAAAACAAAACGCTCGACACTCCCTCTTCAAAAGAAAAGCGGTAATATGCGTTTCATACATGGAGAATGGTTCAGTCTTTTTTTTTGGGGGGGAAATAATTATGGAGGTCCGGACCTCAGTGACCTCATAGGTAGTTACGGCCCTGGTTAGGCAACCACCAGACCAGAATGCACTGGATAATAATTGGAGAAATATCATAATTGGAGACCTGGGAGAAGACGATACAAGTATCTTGTAATTGAAGAGAATATGAGCATTCAGCTTTTAAAAATGAGGAAGGTCTCCACTGAGTAGAGGAATACCTCAAAATTCATCGTTTCAAATTTTGTTGTCAATCTTTTACTACCTATAGTTTCTCAATCTGTCATTCATATTTGAAGATTTGTTGTTTTTTTAAATGTGAACAAAAACTATCAAAATTGACAAAATTCAACTATGCAATATACATTATATTTTGCCAAAAAATGAGTAGAATTTGATCAATTAATCTGTTTAATAACAATACAGTAAAATGTTTTCTCATTGAAACATATTATAATCTACCTCGAATTTCATCATTTCATATCGTGTCATTCCGGAATGAATTAATGACGAATTTTGAGGTATTCCTGTATATAAATCAAGTGAAGAAAATATGCAAGACTGAGCTAACAAAAAACAAAATAGTAGTTAACCAAATCTAGGTTATATTTTTTTCAGTGCCTAAAAAACTCATTTCCTCCATCTGTCTACTTATACACTAGGGTGGATCGATTTTACATTTTTTTCGATTTCCATATTCTAATAGAGACAAAAACTTGCGCATGCATGAGAAAATAGCCTCTGCAAAATCTTAGCTTAATAGATAATCATCTTCTGCCCCCGGCAGAGCGATGAAAATCATATTTTAGTAGTCAAAAACGTATTTTTAAACCCTAGCCTAGAGTCATAAAATTTTGCGTGTGTTATATCATGCCTAAGCAACGATATAAATGCTATGGGAAATATATAAATGCATTATTTAAGACAAAGAGCCGATCTGAAAATATGTATAATATACATATTTTCAGATCGGCTCTTTGTCTTAAATAATGCATTTATATATTTTCAATAGCATTTATATCGTTGCTTAGGCATGAAATAACACACACGCAAAATTTTATGACTCTAGGCTAGGGTATAAAAATATATTTTTGACTACTACAATATGATTTTCATCGCTCTGCCGGGGGCAGAAGATGATTACCTATTAAGCTAAGATTTTGCAGAGGCTATTTTCTCATGCATGCACAAGTTTTTGTCTCTATTAGAATATGGAAATCGAAAAAAATGTAAAATCGATCCACCCTATTATACACCTCATAGTAGTTCCATGCATTAGTCTCTCTTCACACAAAGGTCAAGCTGGTGGCCCCACCTTTTGGCTTGGCTTGATGGAGGAGCGAGTTCCTCTCTTGCACTCTCCACCGCACATAGCCAGGTACACCTGGAAATCTAGGAATCTAGTCTTCTTTTGAAGATTTCAATGTTGAACCCTGTCATGTTCCCAAGGTCTTTTGGAAACTGGTTAAAAAGTCTTGGCCCCCTGACAACCAAGCTGTTTTCTTTGTGTTGAGGTGGTCCCTTGTCAGGCCTTTAGTTTGGGAACACTAAACATTCTGCCTTTCCTACTTTCTAGTGTTGTGTGGGTGGTAACTGGGTTTAGTTTGAGGTTTGGTTCCAGTTTTTTTATAATTTTCCATGTATATATTATGGTGTACCTCTCCCTCCTTCTTTCCAGGGAGTACAGACTCGGTTTTTGTAGTCTTTCCCAATTGTTGAGTTCTTTGCAGCCACCAATCTTGGCTGTGAAATGTCTCTGAATATCTTCGTTTATTAGTTTCTTCCTTCCTCTATGGCAGCTGTTCTCAAACTTTTTCTTTTTCTGTACCCCTTGAATTCTTTCACAGGATTTTCTAAAGAGCTAGAGAATTTTTACTTTCTTTATGACCATGTCACTAGTGGACATTTGTTAATCATATATAAAGTTAAAAGGGTTATATTTTCAGGACCCCTTCATGTACCCCCTAAGGATTCCCTTGCGCACCCCAGTGAGAATCACTGCTCTATGGGGATGTCAAGATTGAACAATATCCAAGTTTTGATATGATCAGTGTTTTCAGTAGGGGAATCATTACTGTCTTGTCCCTTCTTTTAAAGGTTCTTAATACCTGTCCCATGACTCTTTTTGCTTTGTTTATCGCAATCTGATTTTGTGTCTTGAATTTTCCATCATTGGTCATCATAACCCCAAAATCTATCACTTTTGTGCTTCTCTGAATTTTCTATCTTCCTGGGGCATAATATGCAGTCTAAGTTCTTCATTTCTATCATATCTCAAGAGCTGAAATTTCTTGGTGTTAAATGTCATTTGCATTTAATTTATACAGTGCAGTTTAGTTACTGGACAGTAGATTTAAAAATACACCACACATTCATATAAGATGTTAAAATAACCAACAAATTTTGTATACAAATACTTTCATACTTTATGTAAAAGTTTGAAATATCGAACTAATTTTGTACTGTCCAGTTAATTCATACCTTCTGGTATGAATTAACCTTCCAGCTTTATCCATTGTGCTTCTCATATCAAAAAATACCAGATACAAGAAGCTCACTGGGTATTAGCACAAAGTATAAATAAGCTTGTTGAACCGCAAACAATCAGAGCATTTGTTGTCATTTGTACAATAGTAATATCTTACTGTTATTTTATTTATAATTCTATTTGCTACAGGTTTATGTACATATTATGTAATGATTTTAATTTGTACTTTCTGAGACAACATTGCAATTTTGCAAAATAGTTGCAAAATTGTAGCTTACTCATACATATCCCCATTGACATGTATTATAGCAGTGGTAGGCAACCTTTTTTGAAATTGGGTCAATTTGATTTATTAGTAATTTGATAATGTTCAAAATTTAAATCAAAATACACTATTTTTGGGACATTTTAAAATAAAACACACTTCATGTAATATTTATTATTTTATATATATACTATACTGTATACTACAATTGACCCGTGGATCAGAGGTTGCTGACCACTATATTATAGTATTCAATATGTATGAAATTTGAAGTGTACAAATTTCTCATACACGCATCCCTCATACATATTGAGGGATTGCTTTCATAGATAAAAATTATCATGACCTATTTGTAATGTACAAAGTGTAACTGTAAGCTTAAATTTTCATAAATCTTGGGAAAAATTGTTTTTCAGCACAAAATACAAATGGTAGATGGGTGCCTGGAGTGCAGATTTGATTGTGTGTGCAGTTCAGATGCAGTCTTATAGCCAGGACTTCCAAGGGGAGGATGTCAAAATTGTAGAAACTTGTAGTCACTGTGGCAGGGATTTAGTGTAAAGTTTAGAGTAGTTTGTGAAGTTTAAAAAAAAAAAGTGTTTATTTACTAAATGATATATATTATATCAGGTCATCCCATAAGTAATGTCATTTTTTTTTTACCTTTATTTCCAAATGAAAATAAAACTGCATCAAAATAAATTTTAATCAATTTTATATTTTCCTTCACTTTCTATGACTCTCTGCCACCTCTCTGCAAGCATTTCAATTCCATATTGATAAAATTCCTTCGGTTTAGAAGCAAAAAACTCAGAGAGGGCAATGTTGATAGCCTCGAAACTTTCAAGTTCTTTCCCATCAGGGTAGTTTTGAAGACTTTTGAATAGGTGGTAATCTGATGGTACAAGGTCTGGTGAATACAGATGTGGAATTTTTTCCCAACCAAGCTGTTCAGTTTTGGCAGGGTGATTTGAGCAGTATGAGGATGCGCGCTGTCCTATTGAAACACCACTCTTGCGATTGGCCAAAGAAGGACGTTTTGTTTGCAATGCAACGCTCCATCTTTGAAGTTGCTGACAGTAGACTTTGGCTGTAATGGTTTGATTGGGCTGCAACAGTTCAAAATAAACCACTCCTTGAATATCCCACTAAACGCACAGCAAAACCTTCCTGGGGTGCAGATGTCCTCTTGGCTGTGGTGTAGCAGATTCCCCAGCACTAACCCACTGCCGATGACGCTTAACATTGTGATGAAGCACCCAATTTTCATCCCCAGTAATGAGTTGATTCAGAAACGGTGCTTCAAGTTGCCAAGAATGCAATGAAGAGCAAATGTTCATGTGATCTCTACAGTTGTCTGGTGACAACATATGGGGAACCCATTTCCCAAGTTTTGACACTTTTCTCAGTCATTGTAGGTGGCGATGAACTGTGGAACCAGTCAAATTTAGTTGCTGGGCAAGTTCTTCAACAGTTACAGCAGGATTTTCTTCAAGTGTAGCTATCAGAAGGTCATCATTGAACTCAACAGGTTGGCCCAAGCGCGCTTCATCAGTTAAGCTATAGCCAGGGCCGGCGCTAGGAAGTGCGGGGCCCAATTAGAAAATTGTTAGCGCCTAGCGGGGCCCTCTACCCTACAAAACCTGAAGATCGATGCTTTATGCTTCGTGCAGTACGCCAGTCCCAGCCAAAAAGCGTTGAGGGCTTGAGGCTCCACCATTAGCCACAATGATATACTAAAAATTGAAAGCCCATATGAAAGTTTTAATGTTTTATTACAAGTCAAGATATGCATGTATGCATCTAATGATTAAAGCAAAAGATTTCATGATTTTTAAAAGCCTGGGAGTAAGAAGAAAAGCGCAGGGGGCAAAAGAACAAGCTCTAGTAAATAGAAATGTAAATGCTCTCTATGATAATGAGGCAAAAACTAGTTAATTTAATATGTAGGATCTACTTACCACCACGTTTCTCTGTTACATGCAGGCTTAAGACACTTCAAGTTTGCAATTTGGACATATTTAACAAACAACACAACTTTACATTCCAAGCTTTATGTTATATAATCTCATTAACAGCGCTCTTTCTGTGTTGAGGGTTTGAATATCGTCCACAAATTACCTTTTTTTTAAAAAAGCTAAACGGCGACGATAAACTGAAATTACAAAACAAATAAACAAACGATTAGCAATAAAACATTGAAACATAGATATACGAGGACGGACTGAATAGTTTCACTGCCTTCACAGTAACAAGAAACTTCGTGCACACTGGACACTCATTAATTCATCATAGCGTCCCCCACTCGAGCGCGTGCGCAAGTCCCAATTTGAACAAATCGGTCTAATCAGCTTAAAACTGGCCCTGGCTATAGCCACCAGACCTAAACTTCTAGAAACATTTTTGACATTTCCTTACATTTAAAGCTTCCTCCCAATGAATATCCTGAATATTTTTTGCGGCTACAGTCGCGTTATTTCCTTTTCTAAACTCATAAAGCATTATATGCCTGATGTGTTCCTCTGACACCTCCATCTTATGCATAAGGGTGAAATAAACGAACATTGTTAATACAATGAAACTTCATGTAGAGTGAGAAGTAACATGTCTAAACACGTAAAAATTTGAGTTTTCCACAGAATATACAGAGAAACATGTGCAAACACAACGCGAGTTTAGCAATGCAAAAAAATGACATTACTTATGAGATGACCTGATAGTATCACATCATAAGTTATGACTATGGTTACAAAAGTGGACCCCCCCCCACTTCTGGCTATGGGCCTGAAATGTCCAATGTGTTGGTTGCTGTGTAATTTGACTATTTTTTGATGTAATTTGACTTTTTTTCACCAAATCTTCCAAATTTTGCTTCGTATTTTGACATGCAGAAAAATAGCCGAAATACCAAGTATTGATTTAGTTGGGTCTTAATGTATTACTTTTCTGGTATTGTTGTCTCAGTAGTTTACTAACTTCTCTACTCTTTCTTTTGCGGGATATTGTTTGCTTTTGCTTCTCAAACCAGTTCCTCTTTCCTTTTGGCTCTGCTTTTGGAGCATATTTTTCTAAAATTTCCAGCATCTTTTCTAAGATTGTTAGCATTTCTTTGGTTACTTTATTCTGAAAAACTGTTTTCCGCTCTATTTGGGCCATGTGAGATCTGATTTCTTCCCAATGCATAGTCTTG
Source organism: Bathynomus jamesi (assembly GCA_023014485.1). Taxonomy (NCBI): domain Eukaryota; kingdom Metazoa; phylum Arthropoda; class Malacostraca; order Isopoda; family Cirolanidae; genus Bathynomus; species Bathynomus jamesi. The sequence continues at coordinate 70,484 of JAJOZX010001539.1, read as the reverse complement.
GAGTTGAAGTTAAAGGTCCCAAATTTGCTTGCTTCATCATTATGGGTATTGTCTTTTAATGTGTTTGCTATATTTGATGATGTCTTAGTTATGTTGTTGTCTGAGATAATAGTTGGGGTTATTTTTATATCAACAATAAAGTTCATGCTATTTGTGCATACCAGATCTAGGCAGTTATTTTTTCTGGTGTTTTCGGTTATCTCTTGGGTCAACATAAATTTGTTTGTTGGAGCCAGTTTTGCTTGCTCTTGGTTTTCTCTTGTGGTTTAGCTCCCACCTGAAATGTTCATTCTGATGAAGGTCAAGCTTGTCACTCCACCTTAGATAAACCTATAGTTTAACATGGAATCTGAACCACACCCCACCAGCAGCCCAAAGTCTTAACCACTAGGCTACCCAAAGTACCCATTTATCTACCAACCAAGTTTTATTGTGTTTACTGTGTGCTACCTGCCATCAGTGGGTCTTAATCCTGGGGCTGATGGATTCGTAGTCAGTGACACTAACCACTACACCACCAATGTGCTCTATATATACACACACACACAATGTATTTCTACTCACCTTTTTGTATTTTATAAATAGGAAATTAAAATAGCTGCACACTATTATATTAGAGGATGGAGAGTTTATGGACTTTATTAGGGTTCTATCATCAATGGCATCCAAAAAATTTTCAGTTGGAGAGTTTGGAGGTCTATAGACAGTGTTGTGCGCACTACTCTTCAAAAGCAGTGGTGCTACCACTACTGCTACTCACATGAAAAGGTAGCGGCGCTACTGCTACCGCTATTTCTTAAATAAAGTAGCGAGTAGCACTGCCGCTACTCTTGCCACTACTGCTACTTTCTAAAATGTATGTTAATTATGAAAAAATATAATTCTGACAATCAGTCCAGGGCAACCATAGCCAACTTCTTTCAACATGTTGCCATCGTGAACAGGGGCAGACAGTAAGCCAACTTGTTTCAACACGTTTCTGTGAACAGAGGCAGACAGTAAGGATAGAAACTAATACAGTATTTCAGTTTTCATAAAAGTAGCAAATAGCGCCATGGAATTGCCTTAAAAAGTAGTGTTGCTACCATTTTTGCTACTTCATTTAAATAGTAGTGGTGCTATTGCTACTAAAAAGATAGCAGTGCTATTCCCAACACTGTCTATAGATGACTATCAGTACCACGTTTAGTTCCTTTATTTTCACTGCAAGGGTTTCCATGAAGCTGTTGGATTTACATATTACCATCTCAGTCATAGGACTCTCATGTATATAAATAGCACATCACCTTTACGTCTTGCTGTTCTATCCATTATTAGTAAGTTGAATCCATCGATATGTGATTCTTTTTTAGTGATAGTGTTTGCAGTTATCAGAGTTTCTTTGGCAATCTCTAAGATGTGTATTTGTGAGGCATGCAATGTCTGCCCATGTTTCGTCCTTAAACCCTTTCAGGTACAAAACCTGTTTAGTGTGTTGTTCGGTTTTATTCCTTGGATATTTGCTAGGACAATGTTTGTGTTCTTTGTTTTGCATTGCCCCTTGTGCATTTTAAGTTCATTGTCCTTTGGTATTGCATGTTTTGTAGCCCTGTGATCCTCCAAGAGAGATGTTTCCACCTACCTGTTCTAGTAGCTTCTTGCCAGAAAGAAATCTGGCTCAGGGGTTCCCAGCTGTATCAGTTCCATGTGCTGTGTGAGACTTAGCAGCTGTACTGTGACTGAGATGTTGAAAAAATTGTTTGCTATTTGTGTACATATTTTTTTTCACATTTTTCCTATTGTCCTATGAACTTGTCAGATGATGATGGTGCAGGGGTGGCTCGTCGGTAGGCACTGCGGAACTGCAGCACCCCTAAATTTTTTATTTCCAATTGAAATAATCAAGAACAATATAAAGATAAGCTCACTGAATAACTTTTTCAATAACTTTTGAAACTTTTATTCATTGCTCAATGCTCATCCTTTTATTTCAGTAATTATTTCAATAATGAATGATTAAAAACATGAAATCATTTTCAACTTCTCATTGGAACTGCACGCTAACAGCACCAGATTTCAGCATTAATTGCCCGCGATGCCCAAAAGGAACTCCAATGCTTTGTTGCCATAGACGCATAGAGAGAGAGAGGGAGTCTGCCTCTCTCTCTATGCAGAGTCGCAGTCGAAAGTGAGTTGAAGCACTGCAGACAGCGCAGTTCCTATCTGTTCATTGAATGCGGTGAATGTGTTGATGTTTCGCTTTGCTTATACTACAATTAATTCATTTAATTCCATTTCTAATGGTAATTAGTAACAATAGTAATATTTAACATTTTATTTGATAGATTTTTATTGGCTTAGTGATTTAATTATGTATTTGATTATTTCTTGATTTTTTTTCTGTAATTTCCATTTCTTTTTTGAAATTTGATTCAGCCATGGCTGCCATGCCCATAGAAGTGAGTCAAGTGAGTGTGACTAAAATACAATGATACAAAAAATGTTCAAATTCTTAGAGACAGCACCCCTAGAATTTTTAGTCACGAGCCGCAACTGTGATGGTGGTAGCATTTTTTCCCTTATTGGTAGGTTCCATCTATTGCGTAGGTCTTGCAAATGTCCAGATGGTAGAATTTGCAGTTTCCACCAAATTTAGTGACCATTATTGTAGTAGTAGTAGCACAAAGGAGGGTGTTCATATATATGTTAACCCATCTGTTTCTGGCCTTGGTCAGTTCGAAGTTGATGGGGGTTCTGGTTAGGTGGCATCAACAGATTTGTTACTCTGGAGTAGCTGGTACCATATAGGGAATTGCAGTAGTTTCTCTTATACTATCTGATTTCTTCTTGTAGTGAATCAGAGGATTCTATGGAGCTTACTAAATTCTCTGAAGGTTCCCTGATTCTTCTTGTAATGTATCAGGAAATTATTTTTCTCTATTTAAGACTAAGTTCTCTGAAGAGAGCAAGGCTTGAAGGAGAAGACAAAGATATTCTCTTACTGTAGTTTACTGCTAAAATGTTACAGGTGATGCTCAGCCTCTAAGTTAGATCAGACAATCAGAATAAATATTTGAAAAATTGTTTGGCTTTATATACTACTGAATTTTTGGTGACATCATTATTATTTAATGTTGACTTTTTTGTTTTTTATTCTCAATAGGCTGCATTATTTTGCAGAATATTTGAAGATGAGGTAAATATTTTAGCTGTAGCAAAGTCTAGACAGATAAGCAAGATATTTGAAGATGAAACCATATTTTTATTTTAAACCGCATATTAAAGTTTGTAGATTTAAATCTAATAGCGCACAAAACGTCTGTATTACATCCCTTATTCATACTGTTAAAAAAATAAGTGAAAATAAATACAGCTTGAGGTCCCCCAACTGCTCTCAAAACACACAAATATTCATTTTTTTAGGAAAAATAATATAACTTGAAATCTCAATCTTTTTGCATTACTTGTTTATTTTATATGTAAAAATGGAATTTGTAAAGTATAATTTAAAAATTTAATATATTTGGAAGTTATCACTGTCATTTTTTTCCCACTAGGCATCAAGGGTATAAAAGGAGGGTGCACTTCTCTTTCTCCCTCATTCACGCTTTGTCACTGCTGAGGTATACATCTACTTAGCTCCGTGACAGATGTCCTGTTAATTATAGCAAATCTTTTGCCTCATAGTGGCACTCTTGTTGCTGGAGATTTGATTTACATTATTTTATTCACATTATTTACAGATTTTACATAAGATATAACCTTTCCAGTTTGTCAATTTTTTTAAATTATGGCTGAAAATATAAAACTGAGAACACGAGAAAAAATTAAATGCCCTGTGTTTGGAGCACCACACATGCTCAGTGCACTTGTCTTGCCAACCTATGAAACCATAATGAAACTATTTCTGGATAAAGATGGACTTAATTTCACTTAAAATCTGATCACAAAACAAAAGAACCCACTGTTTCTGAAATATCAGAGATTGTTCCTACAGAAATAGAACAGTTGTGGTTTAAGGCCTCAATAGAGCATATGATGAGACGTATGTGAAACTTTTAAAGCCATTCAAAAGAAGACAGCACAATGAAAAGTACAAAACAAAGCTGCAGTGTTTCAGAGATTAAGCAAAGGCCAAGTTGTTTGATATTGCTTCTTGCAAGTGCAATCTCAATGGATGTCATTGTGACAAAAACAAAAGACACCTCACAGGGAACATACCTTCCTTCAAGATCAGAGAACTAACAGAACGATGATGATTGGTAAAGTAGATAATGTTGTAACAAAGAAACTAAAAAGTGCAGCTTTGAGAAAACAAGAAGAAATTACCCAAATAAGTAGTGTTCGTGAACCTATAATTTCAGTGCAGTCAAATGAGGTGACCATTGAAGCAGATAGTGATACAGAATCAACTTCTGAGTCGGATTTGGAGGAAGTGCAACCCCTCCTAGCAATATGGTTTCTGTATCTTCACCTTCCATATCCATACCAACAAGTTCTAAATGTGAAACACCATCCACTCATATGTGACTCAAACTACTAGCATTGGCAAGGGCTTGTGACAGACATGGCGTCAGATAGATCCACTGCTGCAATTACATCTACTGTGCTGCAAGACTTTGGCACAGTAACAGAAGATGATTCCTCAAATGTGATAGACAGAAGTAAAGTACAGACGGAATGGAAAATGATGAGATGAACTATGTGAAGCAAAAACAGATCTCTTTGGCCTATATTTTGATGGGCATAAAGATAAAACGCTAGTGCATCTGGAAGACGATGCTATAGCTTGTAACAAAACCACAATGGAAGAGCATGTCTCATTATTGCAGGAACCTGGTTCCAAGTATATAGGGTAGTGGTTAAGATGCTGGGCTGCTGATGGGGCATGGTTCGGATTCCACATTAAACTGTAGGTCTAAAGTGGAGTGAAAAGCTTGACCTTCGTCAGAATGAACAATTCGGGTGGAAGCTAACCAAAGGTTATTCTTTCCCACTCTCCCTTTGCTGAAATCTCCATTTTAGGAGATTTCAATGTTCACCACCACCTTTGGCTTTCCTCCCATTTCACTGACATCCTTACTACCTCACAACTTTTCTATCCTAAATGACTTAGAGCAGATTGTACAGCACCCTACCCGTATCCCTGATTTCCTTGGAGGTAGGCCTAACACACTGGATTTATTTCTTACCTCTCATCCTTCTTCTTACTCTATGAAACTTTTCTCTCCGTTGGGCTCCGCCGATCACAATCTTATCTGTGTCCTGTCCTATCGCTCCAATTCGGCCTTTGGATTTTCCCAAGAGGAGGCGCCTTTGTCACCAGCGCCGGTGATTGGAAGGCCCTTAGGCAATACTTCCGTGATTTCCCATGGACTGATTACTGCTTCCATGGCCGGGGCCCTTCTGGGTGTGCTGAGCGCATCACAGGTGATTTTCTCGGGCATGGAGGCGTACATTCCATATTCTATTCCTACTACTAATGGAAAAAACCTTAGTTTAACTTTACTTGTTGTAATGCTATCCGCAACAGAGAGGAGGCTTTCAGAAGGTACCGTCGCCATCCAACTCCTGACTCTCACTCAGCTTATATTTCTGCCCGAAATCGTGCAAAATCTGTTCTTCGACTCGCCAAAATTTCACCCAAAATTTGTGTTGGTTCAACCCACACAGTCGTACTTGACTGGATGGACTCAAAGGCTTTTCGTCTAATCAATTCCCCGCCTCTTACTGATTGTCTTCAATCTCTCTCTCTCTCTCCTTACTATCGCTATCATAACGGACATTGCTCTTCTGAACTCTCTAACTGCATGCCTCATCCTTTAAGGAGAGCACGCAGTACCAGACTTTTGACACTTCCTCATTCCTTTTCTCTCCAACTATCTAATGCAAGGGTTAATCGGTATTTTCAGTCTTTCATCTACTCAACCGGTCAACTCTGGAACAGTCTTCCTCAATCAATCTTTCCTCCTGCCTATGACCTCCCATCTTTCAAACGCAGAGTGTCTAGGTGTATCGAAAACCCCAGACCTTGATTTTGGCTTTCTTCTTCTATGGGAGAGGTGCTCTTGCGGACATTTGTCCTTGAGCCCTTCTTCCTGCATAAAAAATAAAAATGTGCGTGTTTGTGCTATCCAGGAAGCAGGGCCCATGGTCGAATGGCTGCGAAACGCACCCCGACCCAAATATGAAGGAGGGGGCTAAAATCAAGATCCTAAAATTTTGAAGTGCCGGGACGCATTGCGTTTTAAAGATTGGAGGTCATACACAAGGGGATAGATGGATAGAGGACGGTTGTTTCAGAGGTGACCGGTGAGAGATGACTGAATAAAAATACATATTAACCCTTGCGTTAGAGAGTTGGACAGAAAACGAATGAGAATGCGTGTTCTCCTTGAAGGATGAGGCATGCAGTTAGAGAGTTCAGAAGAGCAGTGTCCGTTATAATAAAGATAGTAAGGAAAGTGAGGGAACGTTGCAACGGAAAGAGGAGGATTGCAGACAGTCAGTAAGAGGGGTGTGTGGGTTGAGCTATCCCACACATGAGAAATGGTGCGTACTCTATACAGGGACGGACAAGACCCATGTACAGAGAGAGCATCTGAATGGGGGTTGAAGAAACTACGGAGTCGGTACAGCACACCTAACCAGTAGCGTATCCAGAGGGGGGAAAATGGGACATTTTCACCCGCCTTGGAGGTGAAGAGGATGTATCTAAGGATAAGTAAATTTCCGTAACATTCAGCAAGCTAAGACAGGTAACTAGATTTATTTTGTCGTTAATTAATTGTGTGATAGTCAAATGATTCAGGGTAAATGTACAGTATTACACCCGTCTCCCTTTCGAGGTGAAATTTATGTTTTTCCTATGGTTTTTGATGTGTTTTGAATGAATCTGACCTTCAAAACCGTCGGAAATGACTCTTTTTGAGATACCCCCCCCCCCCCCCAGCCGGCAATGTGGGGGAAATCACAGAAAACGAGTCATTTCCGACGGTTTTGAAGGTCAGATTCGTTCAAAACACATCAAAAACCATAGGAAAAACAAATTTCACCTTCAAAATTGACCTAACCTAACTTAACTAAACCTAACCTAACCTAACCTAACCTAAAAGAAAAACAGGAATTACCTTTAAAATCTAAGACAGAATAATCACAGTACCGTCTTTTCTTCGTTTTAAGCACAACGTAACTTTTTCTACAACGCCAGTTTCTGGTCTTGACGATATGTGCACTCCATTTTATAATGTGGACACTTCACTACTGTCGGTAGAATACTGTGAGCACGCAGAAACTCAACACTTTTTTCTAAATTTTCATAGAAAGCGACAATATAGCGGTAATGAGCGAATGAACACATGTCACACGAAGCCATTCCGGTAGCAAACTAATTCAAATTCGAAGTGGATGGAGCGCTCTGATTGGGCAGACATGTGACGGCAACACAAACGAAGGTACGAACACACAAACGACCGTACAAACACACTAGATACACACCAAAAAAATGTTTATATCTCGAAAACGAAGCATTTGCGACGGAAACGCTATAGAAGGAAAGTGTCTTAGAATTAAAAAATCTACTTAATGAACATATAATAATTGCTGGATGTTAGACGGGTGTAATAGTAGAATAATACCTGATTCAGTACTTTTCACCATTTTTAGTCCATGATGTATGCACTTTAAAAGAAAAATATGGTAAAAATTACTTCTCTAGCACTACTTTGCATTCCCCCCCCCCCCCTCCTTTCGGAAATCCTGGATACGCGCCTGCACCTAACCTTAACCTCTTTGAAGCCTTTTTATAAAGTATATGCGATCTTTCCAGGGAAGATCACTTGAAAACGAAACACCAAGAATGTTAAGAGAGGAGGAAGGATTGAGTTGTGTACAGTTGAAGGTAAGGCATCGTCATGTAGAAGGTTGTGACGAGTTAACAGATGAAGGAGGTAGGTTTTGAGGCACTGAAAGCTGCAAAGTTTTCTCCGCACTAGTCAAGAAATAGGTGAAAGATCAGGGGTCAGGTGCATCATAGCCATCCCACGCGAAGCAGTGACTGTTGAAAGAGACGCTTAGTGAAGTGGATGGAGAATTGAAGGGTGTAATTATCAGCATGGAGGTGGATAGGACAGGAAATGCGACTTAATATATTATTAATAAATAAAAGGAAGAGAGTGGGTGAGAGGGCAGAGCCCTGAGGAACACCACTATTATTAATTTTAGAAAAATAGTGGATTAAGGATTTGTGCCAGACTCTGTCAGATGTTTTTGATATATCTAGCCCAATAGCAAAAGTTTTGGTTAATATTTGGCTGGACACAGGGGCTAACGAGAAATGAGAGGTTGTGTTTCACTAGCACTATTTTCATGCTCTTTACGATGGTACTAATCATTTTTTGTGGAAATGCAAGATTATAGAAAAAATTACAAGTTACATTTTTATAGTGAATATTTCCTGTTTTGGCTATAATGTACTTTTTTTCATAAAATATTTTTCCTGATTGGGCTATTTTTTCGCTACTCTGCGACTTTGTTAGTTGGTTGGTTTCTGTTCTGTCTATTTTTTTTTTCTAATTGGATTCAGTTTGGTCGTGTTTGTGATAGAATTATGACGTGCTGTTCGTGTGGTTTCTGACGTTGAGAACTTGATTCGTCATGTGCCCCAGATGAAGAGAAAGCATTGGATGTTTTTATCAATTACGACGTTATTATCTCATCCTTAACTTGCTCGAAATGTGACAGTGAGTGCCTAATACGAAAAGATCAGAAGATATTTAGGTGAACTAAACAATATTAACCCGTTAGGCCAACTGTACACCCTTGATGATTGGTTAGGTTAAGTAATGATATTTTCGTTAGTTTAAACGAAAATGACATGGCCTGAAGTTGAAATAAAAAATACATTTTTCTTGTGTATTTTTGGTGTACTCTGTTGAAATATAACCTTCATTTCCTGTGCAAATATGACGAAATATGACTCCAAAATAATGTAAACAAATTCTTATTTCTTTACATTTGCACAGGTTGGTTAGGTTAGTTAATTTAGTTAGGTTAGCTAGTTTTTTATTAGAATTACATTTTCCTGGTGTAGTTTTCTCGGTAAATCTCTTGGGGCGCTCCATTTTTCTGAGTCTAAAAATGTAGTAATCAAAAGTATCAATAGCAAATAAAAAGTAACTAGGTTTAAATATAAAACCCTATACCGATCAATTTGTGATGCGTGATCTTTACGGGGGCTCTGCCTCCGTACCCCCGAGACCTAAATTATACAATGATAATGTAATAACATATTCATGTTAGGTTAGGTTAGCGTAACAATTACCAAAAATACCATCTTACAAAGTTACAACACAGACTGAAGATTTGTAACTTAGCCAACCTTTATAATGTAGTTAATGGCGTCACGCGTCAAACAATTAATTAAATCGTTACTTTTTATTTGCTATTGATACTTTTGGATTACTACATTTTTAGACTCAGAAAAATGTGAGCTTTCAAATGGTATATGTTTTAGGGATGTATGTTTAATATTGAAAAATGGAGCGCTCCTAGAGATTATCCGTTTTCTCTGCTTTGTTGGAATTTGACACACATTTCTTGTGCAAATGAGTAGAAACACTCCGTATTTTGGAATGGGAAAAAAAATAGTTTCTATTCATTTGCACAAGAAATGGGTATCAGATTCGAACGAAGCAGAGAAAACTACACTAGAAAAATGTAGTTTTGATAAAAAATGTAGCCCCTGTGTCCAGCCAAATATTTACCAAAGTTTTTACACTCAGTCTGTTTTTATGATGAGAACAAACTTTTCTGGTAAATATCGTCATCTCGAAAACTACGCATTTGCAAAGAAAACGGATGGCAGTTTCATAAAAAACACCTCAAAATTAACCAGAAAAGTTTGCTCTCGTAATTTTCGTTTAAACTAACGAAAATATCACGACTTAACAACCAATCATCAAGGGCATTCAGTCGACCTAACAGGTTAATATTGGTTATTTCACCTAAATATCTTCTGATCTTTTCGTATTAGGCACTCACTGTCACATTTCGGGAAAGTTAAGGATGAGAGAATAACGCCGTAATTGATAAAAACATCCAATCCTTTGTCTTCATCTCGGGCACAATACGAATCAAGTTCTCAAAGTCGAAATCACACGAACGGCACGTCATAATTTTATCACAAGTACCTCCAAACTGAATCCAATTAGAAAAAAAAATAGCCAGAACAAAACCCAACAAACTAGTTAAGTCGCAGAGTAGCAAAAAAATAGCCCAATCAGGAAAAATATTTTATGAAAAAAAGTACATTTGGACAAATTTGCACAACATAAGATATATATTTTTTTAGTCAGTTTTGAATGGCAATTCAATATATTATACTGTTTTAACCGCGCGTGAGGGGTGAAAAGACAAATATTAACCAAAGTTTCACCGAAATCCCGAAAGGAGGATCTACAGAAGCTAAGGCTAACAAGGACCCTAAGATCCACTCTAATGTTAGTCTGAGAGAAAGGAAAGAGGAGGGGGTTAAAAGAGGAGAATAAGAGGTTAAGTAAGTAGCAAAACCTATCATTCGTAGGTTAACATTCATTCAGAAAAAGAGGAAAAGACTCCCCATCATTATTCGCTGGCCACTGCCGATAAGTCGGGAAAAATAGTCAAAGAGAATAGGAAAGGGGTGAAAAATGAAAAGGAGTAAAATAAGAACGCTTACAAACTATGCAAACACAGTCTTAACTCAAACACTATCATACCATGCAAACTACAGATATGCAAGTAAAGAGAGGATAAGAACCAAAAAAAAAAAAAAATGGGTGAGTTTACGCTACAAGCTACAACTACGTTTGTGTTAGTATTTTTTTTTTTTAACAATAATTTTATTGCTGGCATCACAAGTTGGCATTAATAGTCAACAGACTCATCCTCGACTATCACCCTCAGAGCTCCTGTTGCTAATTGTTTTTTCTTTTAAACAACGTTAATATTTTTAAAATGGCTATCTAAACGGTTCTTAAACATATTAACGCTGGTAGACTGCACGACGGACTCGGGAAGATTATTCCATTTATCAATTACTTCAAACGTAAAAACGTTTTTCGCGATATTAGTAATGAAACGTCTGCCACGCAACTTAAATCCGTTATTACGAGTATTTCTATTATCGAAAGTGAACAGTTTGTCAAAATTTACGTTATCGATTTTATTAACGATTTTGAAAACTTTAATAAGCTCCCCCCTTAATCTCCTAGTTTCGAGTGAATGCAAGTCTAACTCTTTAATCTTATCTTCGTAAGACTTGTTGCGCAGTGACGGAATTAGTTTCGTGGCGCAACGCTGAACCGTTTCCAACCTATCCATATCCTCACGCAAATACGGCACCAAAACTGAACGGCATTTTCTAAATGAGGCCTGACTAGGGACTTGTAAAGGGGAATATAATATTCTTTGATTTAAATTCGAAAATACGCGCTATGAAGCCTAACATCCTATTAGCTTTTGCGCAAGACTTCAGGCACTGGTTCTTAACTTTTAAATCCTTAGATACGTAGATACGCGTACGCCTAAATCTACTTCCTCGTCAACGCTCGCTAACTGTATATTATCCATCGTGTACGTGTAATTATTGTTATGAGAACCTATATGCAAAACTTTAATTTGTCTACGTTAAATTGCATCTGCCACTTATCCCTCCACTCCATAATCCTATTACATCGTCTTGGAGCCTATTTCTATCGTCCACGTTAACAACTTTGCCGCCTATTTCAGTATCGTCCGCGAATTTTGACACGTTACTGGTCAAGCCTACATCTATATCGTTAATGTAGATTACGAATAACAATGGGCCTAACCAGTGGCGGTCCTAGCTTACATGACGCCCTGGGTGGGCGAACCTCACCTTCAGCGCCCCCCCCCCTGTTCGCCAACACACACACATTCGAATCCCCCCAAAATAAAAGACAGACATAACTCTTTCACAAAATAACTTTTTATTGGACTAATTGTTGGAACTTCAGAACCAAAACAAGACTCAAATTTCTGAATTTTACAAATCCTTCATCACGTAAATAGAATAACTCACTTAAGAGAATGTAATTATGATACTATGAACAGGAAAAATACAAATTAAATTGCACAACTGCCATAAATAAACTATTTTTATTTATTTCTTTATTTATTTATTCTTATTTTTATTTTTATTTTTTTTGCAGGCGCTCATGCCGCCCCTCCACAAATGCCGCCCTGTGCGGCTGCCCATATTGCTCATATGAGGAACCGCCACTGGGCCTAACACTGAACCCTGAGGAACACCGCTACCTACATCCAACCCACCCCGATTCACTACCATTAATAACGACCCTCTATTTCCTAGCACGAAACCATTCCTCTAACCAGTTAGCTACCTGACCGCGTATACCGTGCGCTTTAACCTTTGCAATTAATCTTCTATGCGGAACTGTATCCAACGCTTTTTTAAAGTCTAAATAAATAACGTCAGCCGCTCTATGTCTATCGTATTCGCGCACTATTTCGTTATAAGACTAACAAATTAGTTAAACAAGATATATGGCGTCGAAACCCATGCTGACTACTATTAATCAAATCGCGACTTTCTAAGTGATCGATGATACGATCCCTAACTACGGATTCCAAAAGTTTACCGACAACTGACGTTAAGCTAATAGACCTATAATTGCTAGCCACTGTACGGTCGCCTTTTTTAAAAATGGGCGTAACGTTAGCTAATTTGAAGTCTTTAGGAATAATCCCCGCTTCCAGTGACTGATTAAAAATCTTCGTTAAGGGGCCTGCGATAACGCCTTTCAAACCTTTCAAATGTCTGGGATAAAGTGCGTCAGGGCCTGGAGCCTTGCTCACTTTTAGCTTATCGATATAATGCGCAATCTCACGCTCGTAAACAGTTATTTCATTGAAAATAGTCTCGCTACTAAATGGAACGATATCGTCCACTTCGGGGACATTATTTACGTCTTCTACGGTAAAAATTGTCGCAAAAAAGTTATTAAAAATACCCGCCATCGCCTGAGCGTCAGAAGCCAAAGCGCCGTTAACGTCCACTAGAGGGCCTATGTTATCTTTTATCGGTTTACGATTATTGACGTAGTCAAAAACTTTTTTGGATTATGTTTACAATCCGCAGCTATAAGTATCTTTAAATTCCACTTTGCATTCCTAACATCTTTTAACCTGACGTCTAAGCTCGATATATCTATTAAAGTTAGCTACCGTGCCATTGTGCTTATTAAGTTTATACGCCCTGTTATGCTCGTTTATGAACGCCTATTTCCCTAGTCCACCACTTGGGCCTACCATGATTTCTAGCACGCTTGGGCCTACGAGGAATAAACTCCCTTTCCCTTTCGATATTCTTAAAACTTTCTTTAAACGCCTCCCAACGAAAATTTGCGTCATTACCCATAAATATATTATCCCAGTCCACTACTCTCATCCTGTCCGCAAAACTATCAAAATTAGCCCTTCGAAAATCGGGGACTTCTATTACGTTACTATTCTTACTGTTTTCTATCAATAGATTAAACCTAATAATTTGATGATCGCTACATCCCAAACTCTCACCTACTTCTAAACCTTCGACTATATTTTCGTCGTTCGTTATCACCACATCTAAGATATTGTCACCACGCGTTGGTTCGGTAACCATCTGTCGTAAAAAATTATCTTCCACGAACTCAACCGGTCTCAAACCCTCCTCATTACCAGTATAAGTCTCGTAATTAACATTAGGGCAATTAAAGTCTCAGACAATTATACTATTCCGATTATTAATAAAGTTACCAAGAAGGGAGTAAAGTCTAGTATCGGTATCGAGGGGTTGAACGGGAGGTCAAAAAACAACAACAAAATTAAAGCTAATACTACGCGCCCTAACTTCAACGCATATCGCATTAATTGCTGCCGGAAAATCTATCTTAACTTCGATAGCCCTAAGGGAATTACGAATGTACAGCAAAACGCTGCCACCAATCCTATGTAACCTATCATTAGTAAAAAGTTTAAAACCCGGTATATCAAGTTCTCCCAGCAAGTCCCGAGTCGCGGTATTTAACCACGTTTCGGTTTCGTAGTTCCCGGAATAAATTATCGCCTTAAATTCGTTCAATTTATTTCTAATACTACGTGCGTTACAATAAAAGAAGTTTAAATTATTTTTTAACACGGATCGGCGTTTTAAACTATTTTTTACGTCGGGCCCGCGTCTCCCGGACCCACAACGTTTAAAGAAGGCTTCGACCTGTACAGCTTTCGAACGTTCTCCTCGATTAACCTACCTAGCCTAGCATTCCCTATTTCATTGAAATGCACCCCCATCTTTTATAAAAAGGCTAGGATCACTAAATTCTGACCACGGCTTTACGAAGGGTACATTTTCCTCAGCACAAATCTCTTCCAGTTTAGTGTTCAAAAATATTGTTTTTGACGTATTCCTAAGACCCAAACCGTGCCTAGGGGTAATACTTAGAACTAAAGACCTATCTGACTTTGCCTTGATGGACTAATTAACCCCTATATCTCTCCAAAAGATCAGGCACTCTCGTATCGGGCCTATACGATAATACGAGTCGTTGCCCCCTACCATCATCACCAACATCGAGTGTCGGGAGGCAACGTCAATCCTATTTATTTCGTCTCTAATTCTGTCAACCCTGCCCCCTGGTAGACAGACCCTCCTCTTGGTTGGACTCCGTTCAACGAACTCTTTATCCATATGGCGCATTAAGGAGTCCCCAATGAAAATAGTTTCCCCCTCGTTCACATCCCTATCCAGCTGGGAAAAAGGGTTCGAAACCTCGAGAGGGGGTGTGATTCCTATCAATTAACGTACGTGGCCTTGCTCCACCCTTAATTTCTCTAAATACCTCCCCGTCTACTAATCTCGGACCAACTTTAACCCCTTCCTCAACTCTATCTAACCTTCCCGATAAGCTACCTATACTAGAAACTGGGTTCCTCACCTCACCCTTCAAATTACAAACGTCTTCAACGTTAGTATAGGTTCGGCCTTCGTCAACTCTATCCCTACCCCTGCCCTCATCAAGCGTTGCAAGTCTTTCCGTCACTTCGCGTACACTACGTTTTATATGAACTATATCTTCCCTTAAATCACAAAAGAAACAAACCGCTCTCTCGGTAATCGCCATAGGACCGCCATTATAATCCTTAAAATCCATATACCACCGAATAACCCGACACCTAGCACACGACGCTTTCTGCGACGGCATCGCGCAAGTTAAAGTAGTTAACGTTTATAACCGTCACAAGTTTAAGTTAAATTAAGCCGGCACGCTATGAAAACTTCTAAATCACTAAAAACCACTAATATTCAGTTACTTAACTATAACAATGTGAATATAAACGCAAATATATAAAATTCAAAACTTTCCAAAAATAAATTAATCGGCAATATTCAAAAGTAGAAACAATATCAGAGAGCCCAGGGAATGCATCCGCTCAGTAAGGAGTC